>VXBU01008654.1:49555-213063 GCA_013400315.1 Bombycilla garrulus | reverse complement strand
CCCAACAAAAAAAAAAAAAAAAAAAAAAAGGAAAAAGAGGAAGTTTGGGACACATCCATTCTTCCCTTTCATTGTGCTTCCTGGAAGAGCAGCTCAGTTCCTCCATTCACACTACAGCTCATTCACCTTTTCTCCTCTCAGAAATTTGATACATTTACATACAATTATTTTTCCAATCAAAAGAACCAGCTAGAACAGCTAACTCAGAATTCAGTCATATACCCAAAAAAAAAACCAGGTCAGTTCTTATGTACCTATGTTTCTGCAGCACCTGTGACTCCTAATGAAAGACTAGACCCCTCCCTTGCACCATCTGGTGCAAACACCCAAAACCAGAGTGTGCTCTTCTCCCCAAGGGTTTGCAAACTAAATGTCAGACAGGAGACAGCAGGTGGGAAATACAGTGGAAAGTACATGTGCACCACAGAAAGGCTTCCTTAAGGCACAGAAAACATTCCTGCTAATCATTATCTGAGCAGTATGTAGCTTCTTGGAAGAAAATTAGATCACTCCTTCTCAAGACACTAAGAGGTGGCTCTTTCCTGTTAAACACCTTCGTTCACCTTTCCTGAGGATAACCACGATAATGGAAAGGTTGTGTACATACATGTAGTAATAAACTGCAGCAGAAAGGCAGAAATGCCTGCATTTCAGGGCTGGAAATGCCCATCACCACTTATAAATTGGCAGCTTCTTGCCATCACCTCAGGCTCCCGTTCTAATCTCACCCCCCACCATCCTGCTGTTCCCTCGAAGCCCAATTCCTGTCACAAAGCTAAGCAAGTAGGGGGGAAGGGATGTTTAAGTTCAGGATGGCTCATTAGGTCAGGGCAGAAATTACAGGAACATGCATGACAGCATAAAGGAGGATTTTATGGTGTGTTGACTCTTGCATTGGAAAAGGTATTGATCAAGGGCTGTGGAGCAGGAAATCATGCTTTAAGTGCCATGGATGTAATATCAAGTACAATTTTCTTGGACAAAAGATGGAGGATTGTATATTAAAGACATTTTCTTGATGCTTTTTCTTTCTGCCTTTTAACTCATCTGCAGCATCCATTGCTATGCCAGGAACACAGTGAACTTTGTTTCTCTGAGCCGTCAAGTGGAGAATTTACTTTTTTCCTTTTAACTCATCTTCCCAAATATTTTGTATGCTTACCTGCTGAAAAGGTCGTCAAGGGTGAATTTACAGAGAGCCTGATCAAATCAGCTTTCCAGATATACCTCACATGAAAAGTGTCTCATTACAATAGCAGTGACTGTTTCCACACGGGAAGGAAAGGCTCCTGTTTCAAGCTGGGTTGTGGAAAGCATACCCATTATCTGAAGCAGCTGTCAACAACCACTAATCCACAGAAAGCAAATAGTCCAGGCAACACACTGAACTTTTCTTCCTGCTTAAAATACAGCACCACAAAACACATGCTTTGGGTGCAGCAATCACCAGGTGCCTGTGAGCTGATCCTCAGAGGGAAATGTGTCATTTCCCACATTGTATATTCAGGGAGGTTAAGATAAATTTATGGGTGAGAAAGTGAAGAATCAAATTCAACCTCTACCTATAGTATAGAGTAATGCAAGTAGAAATAACACACCTTAAGATTGCTTCCTCATCATTCATTATAATAAAATCTCTTTTGAGGGGGAAATTATTCTAGCTTCTTTGAGCTATGACTGAGAATGTATAAATGACATCTCTGTGCATTTCTTTTATAACCCTGATTCTCAAGATAATTAATATTTTTTTAAAGATTTAGTGGTACTCAATAGTATTGGTAAGACTGTTTAAATTTCTCAGAATAAATTGAAACACAAGCTTACAAACAGTAAGTGATCAGACAGTCCCTTGACACTGCACAAAACCACAAATGTTCCTTTCCAGGAATATTTCTTACCTATCAAACCCACTTGCTTACCCTTACTTATCTTCTTTAGAACCTCAGCTTTCTAACAGACTTAAATCTTTCTTGCAATATAAATTTACAAGCAGTTATCTTGGTACCTATCATGCTTACTTACTTGCTTCTTTCTTTCCTTTCCTCCCACAGCTGTAACCAAGCAAAAAATCCTTAACTAACTGAAACTTATAGCCTCCCAATTCCCATAATACACTGGAACACCAAGCACAGAACCTATTGAAGTCTGCTTTCCTAAGTGCTTTTTCATTTTTAGTGACAAAGTTGTTTCATAAGGGAATAGTATATGCTAGTTTGGAGTTAAGATTAGAGTAAGTCTTGTAGGTTCTTTTAAAATTCAACACTTCAGAGTAGTGAGAAGAGAGTGAGCTAAGAGATGGTGGAAAGCAAAAGGATGAGCAGCTCTTTAGCTCAGCTGTAAGGTGTTAAGAAAGGAAAAGCTCGATCTTGATTTTAGGGTAACAAGTGGTTTTATAAATGGATATCAACTTATTTTGAGAATCTTGTGGTTTAGACTGAAACCTAACTATACACTGGTTACTACTGGGAGGTCTTTCCTAGCAGCAGAGTAATCTACAGTCTTATCTACAGAGACTCCCTATGCTGCCTGCTCTCCTCTAAGGTCCTTATATATTGCTGCAAGAAAGAGCATGAGCTGGGTTTCTCACCGTTTCCATAAGGAGAGTGTCGGTATTTGCAGTGGGAGTGTGCTTGTGATTGTTTAAGAATTGGTATTTATAGTTTAGAAAAGAGTCTCTATTTTTAGGGAATTGAAATGTTCATCACAGCTTATATCTACTAGTACTTATTAGGTTTGTTCTCTTCTTGCAGTTTCTGTTTGCAAAAGAAGTCCCAGGGGTCAGGAATATTGCTCCCTGTGGAGGGGTTGAGGACTGCTTTTCAAGCCCAGCAGGATCATTTCCTGAGGCAAAATGCTTTGTAGCACTCTTTTACTCTTGCTAGCGTCTGGTTGCACCTGACAGGACCCTGAGAATCTTTATGGTATTTCCTGTATTATTTAGCTTCAAGGGTATGAGGGCATATGCTGGAAGAGAGAGATTAGATAACACCCATTTTCTCTGGGTTTGAACCCAAGAGTTTCTGCAGCTCATCTTGTGTGTTTAGGTTTGGTAGATGTTCACATAATTCTCCATTTTTCATTATTTCTTCACAGCAAAAAACTTAATGTGGCAGAGAAACATAATGAGCCAAGCAAACATAATTTTTGTCACATAAGTGCAACTCGGTAGGGATGCATCACTTATGACCAGGTTATTTGGAGGAATGGGAGGGTGGACCAGCAAACAGAAATCCACAGCCTAATGTAGCTGAAGTGACTGTACAGACAGAATGATAAACTATACTTGTATCTTGCTGAGAAATAAGTCTAAACATCCTTAGGAAACATTCTTTGGGGACAGGAATTTTCTGTGATCTGTGGAGGATTGGCCTGAGGAGTATAAAATATTGTACCTGCCTCCCACATGTGGTGTAAGGCTCAACAAATAGTTGCAAGATGATTGAAGATTCTGGCAGGAAAGGGGCTATTACAAATGTGGAGTGCTATTATCAATCTAACATGCTAAAAGTAATAATTTTATTGCCTCTGATAAAGTGTCTTATTAATGAGCTATTTCATAAATGTCTAAATGAATTCCATGGAAAATTATTTATGGTGATGCTTCCAAAGAAACAAACTCTCCCTCAAGGAGCAAGGTTCTTAAGTTCTGCTGTTACTTTAAGAATTCATTTTTCCTTCTGCCAGAAAAACACCTAAACTTAAAAAACCAGTAGTTCCACTGATGCTAATAGAAATATGATGAGTAAAACTAGTTAGAGAAAAAGTTTCTTAATGTTACATCCCAGTGCATTCCTGTAGTTTGCTGCGTCCTTTAGTTTGCCATATTTAATGTCCTGCTCAAGCCTATTGAAATAATTGTGAATTTTGGCCGGTTTCAAAATACTGCAAATGTATTATTTGTGTCATCAAATGTCTTTTATAAAACACAAAGCAAATTCTACAGACAATCATCATTTCCTAATGTCTGCAAGGCAAATATCTCACTTTCAATCAATGGACATTATATTCTATTTGAAAAATAGTCTTGCAGATCATTCATTGTGTGGTTGTTGAATTCAGTGTCCAAGAGAGACCAGAGAAACAGTTTGTTTTGGCAAGTGCTGTTCATCTTTTATGTTTCAGTCCCTCTGTTATGTTGTTTGGCTGTCTGTGTACTACAGCAGCAATGGTCCTGTGCCTGAACAGGAGGCTGAGACAAACAGTCCTTTCTCTCATGTGGAAAACACTGCTTTTCAGAGTCTCTGGAAACCCATAAACAAAACATTTTTGAGAGATTTCTGCATCCTGGCTGATTTTTCCTTATGTATTTTTGATGCTCTGCATGCTTTGACTGATTCTTCAAAAGAGACTTGCTCAAACTTGTTGTCTGTCTAACGTAACCAAAGGTAATACTGGAGTTGCGTGGATACCTTGACATTTGAACTGAAACATGACTTGGAAAATATGAAGAACATATTCTGAGATCTGGTATAAGAATGCAAGAAATAAAACTATCTTTTCATGCTGGAATAACTTTGCCACAAATAGGTAGGTGTTACTAATCCTTTGAATGGTTTGTTAGTGCATGGTCCACTGAAAATAAAGAATAGCTTGTAAACATGCATAATTCTCCCTATTTTGTTCAAAAGTTAAACCACTGTCAGTTGAGAAAAGAAGCCTTTTGTTAATTGTTTGGCATATAAATACTTATGTTTCACACTGGGGAAGAATTAGATGTTAATGACTTCCTAGGGTTAGAGCTATTTTAAAGAAAATGGTGTGAGTAATGCAGGAGGAGTTATATGTAAAAAGTGAAGATCTACTGCTCTGTCTTAAGGTATAGTCATGAAATATGGTGTGAGCAGTTTAACTTCTTTATGTGGGTTAATGCATTTGCTTGCACTTCTCAGCTGTGACAACGTCAGCCAAAGACTTTCACCTTCAGAACTGGAAAAGAATGGCACTAAAACTCATAGTTAACCACCCACGAACAAAAGAGAATCAATTCCTTAATACAGCATATTTGTTTTCCATGGGAGAGTGTCATTTTTAAATGTTTCATTTTAGACATTTTGCAGAAGGAGGGCTGTGAGTCTGCACTGCCTTGCCTGGACTTCAACATATTATCTCTCTTTGCCAAGTGAAAAAGTAAAAAAATCTGTTTAACAAGTTTCTTTTGTTTTGGGAAGAGGTATTGCTTCTCTTTTGCCCAGAAACATCTTTATGACTTCTAAAAAGAATTTAGATAAAGTAGCCACTTGAGAGGGTTTCCGTCTTGCAAGTGAAAGATGGTAAGTTCCTGTAGCCATCACTGGGTAAGAGAACAAGGTGTCAGGGCTGTTCTTTTCTACATGTTGGATTACTGAAAACCTTACAGACAAATGGAGTGTAGTCCAGAGGGCAATAGCAGTAAAATGATAAAGGACTTGGAAAATGGAAATTGCAAGGGTGATAAAGAGGATGGAACATGTAGCACTTAGGAGATATAACTGTCTATACATACATAAAGGGATATTACAGAGAAGAGAGACTAATTATTCTCTCGAGTCATCAAGGACAGAACAAGGCTAATAGATTTAGGATGTTGCTGGGAAAATGTCAGTTCTGCATTAGGAAATTCTTTGAGTAGAAGAACAATCAGGACAATGAATGACGCTCTCGAGTAGAGTTGGGCTGGATTTCCATCACTGAGCCTGTTCAAGTGTGAGGCTAGACATCAGGCTGGTGTAATGGATCTTGCTGTACCTTAAAGTCTACCAGAAGCAAAAGACCTTGATCCTGCAAGCCTTCGTGTAGGAGGGCAGTCCTCATAAAGCCTGAAGTTTTTGCTTGATTAAGAGCTGCCACATACCTCAATGAACTTTAATGGTTCGTATGATGTACCAACCCCTTGCCAAAGAGCCAAATTCACAGGTAGTAATTTAGATAAATTTACATGCAAAGCATATAAATTGTGGATTTTTTCCCTATCAAGGTCCAAAACTATTTGTCTCTTATCCATGAAAAGCCTGATTCAATATAAAAGCTTCTATTTTCTACATGAATGTTAAGCATTGGTGTACATGTTTACATCCCACAGAAGTCTGACTTTCTTAAATTTATATTCAAATGGAACATCCTCTTTTGTTGTCTGAATTTGATTCTTTACTGTGATCACTTTCAATCTAGATCTTTGATTTTTAGCCAACCTCCAAAAATATGTATAACACAAGACTATTTCCATAATGATCATTATGGCAAGAATTTAAATATGTGGGCAGAGCAGAGTATCGCCATTGTAGAATCCAGGCCATTGGTTTGTTGGCTGCATCAGTATTTCAGCAGATTTTTTTCAAGGACAGTCTTTCTGCTTTTATTAGTAATTGCTCAAGCTCAACAGAAACTCAAAAAAATGCTAATGAGTTTAATGAATCAAAACTTTCATTGCCTGCCTACCACTACTTGTGTCATACTCCAGGGAAATTAAGGTGCTGGCAGTGTTTGATGAACAGGGTAAAATCAAAACCCTTTCAGGAGACCAGAGTTACAGCTGGAAATGGATTGAATGCTACAGCTTTCCCTGCTTAGGGGAGAGAGTAGTGGAGAGCCCCCATGATGAAAAGGCACCATACAAATTGCCAAAAAGCATCATCTTCTCTGTTTTATATAGATCTATGAAATTCTATGGGAATTCTGGTCATAACTCTAACACAATTTCAGCAAATCTGGGAATTTTCCATTCTCCTAGTTGTCATTGTGGGATCTACCCTCTGAACTGATTATGTTTTTTTGTAGCAAATAGGAAATTTCTGGATATCTCTGAGCACCCTTGAGCTTGAGAATAGCCTCCTCATTTTGATCTCAGATGTTTCTTTCTGGAAAACAAAACTTCCTACAGTGAGACAATTAGTTGGCCTTCAGGCTTTATTTACATTGTTATTTGCATCTCATTCTTTTTGGTACTTGGATGCAGGGTGGATCACTCAGATATTGTTCACTACAACAGCAATGAAAATATGCTTGTGTTTTCTTTATGTTGTAGCAGAGGGCAACTTTAAGCACCAGTTTTACTAAATCTTTTTTTTTCTTCAAATTCTAAGTAGTTTATTTGGTCTTCTGATCTAAAGAGAGTAGCAGAGAATGTTGCTGTGATAATGATGAAAGGACTAATGAGATACCAGGGAAATCTTTTGGCAGTGTTATAAACAGATGAAACTGTGCAAGTGTTAAGATCCAAAGTCAGATCTTTTCTCACATAAAGGCAGGTTGACACTTTTAGGATTTTTTATAGGTTTCTAACTGTGATATTAGAATTGGTATTGTGAGTTTCTTAAGGAAGTGTGCTATGTGCAGAATTTCAATTCCTAGTCATTCTCTGGATCTTCAAATAACACTGTCTATATTTCAACAAGGTATGTAAACATGAGTTTGTCTTTTCTCAACAAGTACCCTCTTTGTCACTTAAAGAAGTTAAAGAATTTGCTCCTCTGCTTCGCTGTTTTATTTGCCAGTCCCTGACCTTTGTAACCCAATTGGAGCACAGATTTTCTCTCTTTTCAATAGGAATGCAACACTGCTTAAAATAAGAGGCTGAAACGCATTCACTTTCCTTCCATGTGACAATATGTTAAACTCTGATTTTTTCAGTTAATTTAACATTCAGATGCAGTATTTTCTTGCATTCAGCTAAGACTTCTCCGCTTTATGCAGAGTACAGGAGCAAAAATCTACTCACAAGATCTACCACCCAAGTATTGCAGAGGACTGGGAATATATTTGCATTTAGGAGACAAATCAGGCACATTATTCTAGAATGGCCATAAAGCTGTCACAGCAATACCAACAATAAATGCAAAAAATTACTTCTGCTGTAAATCACTTCTCAGCTTCTCCTTAAGAATCCTCTAACCAAACTTCTATTCCATGTTTAGGAACAGAGCACAACCTGGGGATTTATGGATGTCACCACCTCTAGGTATTTCTTTTTTTTGCATAAACATTTAAACTTCCTAGGACTAAACAGAAATTAATTTTTCTCACGGGTGGCTCAGAAGTGTCCTGCTTTCAGTCTGGATAAAATAGTTTTGAAGTTGAAATATGAACAGTCCCTATAAAAAGTTCTTATTGTAGCACACATTCTTCAACATGATTGTGGAATGAAGGCATAGCTTGTGGTGATCCCTGTGTCTTAGAAGGTGACTGAGATTTGGAATAATGTTATGAGGAGACATTGGAAGAGGGAACTGGTGCCACATTCAAGAGTTCCACTAAGACGCAGCACTCAAGAAATATTTCTTCATTCTAACACAGCATATTAAGCCTTATTTAGATTTTGAGAAAATAGAAATAAAACTTAGATGTCAGAAATAGTGCTAAGATAGAGGTAAAGCAGTCCCAAGGTGGAGAAAGAAAATTAAAAACCACAAACCCCCAAATAAACAAAAAAAACCATTAGATTTGTGGGTATAAGTCACCAGGAAGCAAAGAATTATTTCAATGCTGTTCCTGAAGAAAACTGAAGAAAAAACTTTTCCCAAAAGCTTTATATTCAGTCACCTTGGCTGAAGGTTTAAGCTTTGGGGCACTGATGAAAACCAGAACATTACTCCAAAGACTTCTTAATAGTAAGGAAAACTCCAACAGGGGAGAAATAGTAATTTGCTGATTCCATAAAATGCTTCTAATTAATTTTCAAGGACTAGACCTTTGCCTGTGGGTCAAGCATTTCTTTCTGATTTGTTTGCCCATTACATGTAGGATTTACAGGCAAGAACTGGCTGACTTTTCTTGCCTCTCAGTTCAGGACTTGGACAGGGCAATTACCAAGAGCGACTTCTGAGCCTCTGTTGGAAATTAATCCAAAAATATATATATAGAGGTAAAACTTTTTCTGGACTTAACAAAACTTCCCCCCCATAATTGGAGTGTCCCTTGAAAACATAGCCCATTAAAATATTTGAAATATGAATGTTTTGGAATCCCATCTTCTTGGCCTGATTTTTAAAGGGAGTTGTGCATTTTTTAATCAGAAAACCGGTATTTTGAGAGGAAGTTGATTTTAAAAATAACACCTGTGATATGAAAATGGTGTGTTCATAAAAAATAAAGAGGGGCAAAAAGCTTCTCCCTTCACCAAGCATTCTCACGTAGTAAGAAAGCTATCAACAACCTTTCTCAAAATCCAGTGTTCCTTCAGCCACTGAATTTGCTCTACATGGAGAGGAGCAGAAAATGCTTGACCAATGCTTGATACAAACCTGACAAATCCCAGGAATATTCTCTCTGTACAAAAGGACACTGTAATCTTATTCTTTTTCTAGCAGTTATTAATGATTATGTACATATACATGGATAAAGTATTGGTGAGATGCTAATCTCAAAAGAGATAAGAAAGACTTTTCAAGGTGGATTCATTTGTAGGTCCATGAGAAGTACACATTTGTCATTGATACATATCAAATAAACTGTGTATGGGTGACATATCGATAACTCACTCCCAATAAGGTTTTTGCAATGCTGCCATAATGCTTTAATTCATTCCCATTGTACCTCTCAGAATTTACAGCTGAGTGGATCTAACATGGGAAGCTCTCGGTATTCAGATGAAGTAATAAATAGAAGCTGGCTTTCTCTTCGGTATAAATACAAGAGTGCAGACTTTGTAGCTATATTCTGCACAGACAGCATGTTCACAAATCAGTGTGTGCCAAGTATATCCAGTTCTTATTCTGCATTATCTCCTGCTGTACAGTGTAAATAAAGCACTTAGCAAACATGCCTCTCATAGACGACAAAACACAAACACAGTTAAAGATCTGATCAAAGTCTGAGCTACTCATGTACAATCAGATGGCAGCGCTTCAAACTGCAGGATGCAGAGGAGACACTTCCTACCCCTTCAGAAATACCTCCCTGTCTTCTACAGAGAACTGCAGCTTGTGTTACATAATGTGTTATATCATCCACTAAATGTATAGGTGCCTTTTCTGGTTAAAATCTCATCATGGGATCCCCTTGCTTAATTCTGTCTGATTGTGTACTTCTGCATACTTTGTCTGAAGGCCACTGGTTCATTACTCACTTGTGGTTTTACTTTTATCACAAACTCTATTTTATAATGCTGAATTCTAGTTGAGAAAATTCAGATTGTGTTTAGAACACATAGGGAAGCCTGAATTTTTTTTCATCTTAGACTTTTCCTAATTTATTTGTGAACTTATGTTTTGTGGTTCATTGAAGGCCCTTTTCAGAACTGGCTACCTGTGATCAAAATAGAAGTGCCAGTTTTCCTGCTCACATGGTTGGGAGTAAAGACTGTTCAAAGTGTAAAAGAATCAATCACCCCTCATTTAATGGAAAAAAAATTCCATTAACTCTGAATGAACCTATATATGCTGTCATAAACTTTAATAGGTAGCCTTTCATGCCTTGAAGATGGGCTTAGGACAACTTCAAAACTTCAGTGGAAGACAATAAGAAGATTCATCCTGGTACTGTGGTACTCTGATCGGGTTCCTGGTTTTCAGTTATGACAAATATAAATTTGTTCTTGCAAAGAGCCATCAAAATGATTCCTGGAGTACCACCAGTTACTTTGAAAAGGTGTACATAGTCTTTATCAGAAAATATATTTAGAAAAAACCAAACCATTTTCACAGCACACAAGAGTTTTTTAAATCTTACCAACTAACAGAAAGATAACAACTTCCTTTTCTCATACTACTTACCTTGTAGGAGGGAGAAAAGAGAGAAGGGTGAGTGTTTGGATGATCTTATTCTACTTCTCAAAGGTTTTAGTGTATCACTTCCATCTCTGATCAAGGGGGTTATTAGGATTTTTTATCAGTGGATGTGCAGTTCTAAACCAATACTCACAAGCATGTGAACACAGAATAAAATTCACCTTTAAAGCCCTAAAGGAGCTGCAAGAGAAGGTGCATTTACATTTTAAATTTTAATTCCAAATCCAGTGCAGGGTCCCTGAGTAGTGAGGGTTATTTAAAAATTCATGTGAAGTTTTGGATCTGAAATCCTAGCATATTTCCTGTTGAGGAACTGCATACATCACAAAATGCCATCACCACTTACCACTCTTATTATGCAGATCATTCTCTTGAAATATGGCAGTAGATGATTTCTGCCTCATGGGATGTGCAGGACTTAGACCATGTTGAATGATAATGGTTTGTGCAGAACTCTTTTCAGCATTGATTTAGGGGATGAGGGCAGGGCCTTTTTTTTTTTTTTCTCATTTTTCTATTAATGAATTAATGATAACAATCAACATATCCAGAAAACTTAAATTAACATAAAAAATAATAATAAAAAAAAAAGTTCAGATGAGCTTGCAGCACAGTTCTGTATCAAAGTTCTACCACTGCATTATGCATCTCTCAAGTCTTTTGAATCTTCCTTACATGCCTTCCCCCATACTCCTAAACAGAAATAGCTCCTTTCATCATGTTATTGGCATAAATAAGAGCAGGACTAATATTGGTGAAACTGTTATATTAATTTCTGTATAAAGGCCATTTTTCTTTGTGGAAAAGGTCACAACATAAAGACTGCTCTGAATCCTGGATTCTATACTGCAAGCCATTAATTTGTAGATCATATCCAAAATAAGCATGAACCTACAATAGCAGTAGCACTATATGTGTCAGCCAATTTATTTTTTGAAGCAGTTGGTTTAATACTAAATTTGTGCCGAGGTAACAAAGATTTTCAGCAATTAAGTTACAGACAAACTTAATTATTAAATTTTAGCCTGACTCTAATGATTTTGAGCTTAAAAAAATGATTGGCTTAATCAGATGGTGGTTCTGCAAATAAAGCTTTTCAGCTATAGCCTTTAAACCCTGGATAGGTATCTGGAGCATGAAGTGAGAGTGAGCACTTTGAACTCTGCTCACAGATTGCTGTTCTTATTATTACTTGAAAGAAGCAGCAGTTGATCCATTGCTGTACCCTGTCCACATCCCCGTTCCTAGAGCAGGAATAATTGGGTATATTTGCAGAAATATTTGTCCACATGTGTGAAAAATCCTCCAGAGAGACTCCACTCCACAGTCCCTCTGTGTGGCCTGTCCCTGAATTATGGCAGTACTTCAGCCAAGTTTTTGTAATGTTTAAGCTGAACATCTCTGGCTGCATCAACTGATAGTAAAAATTCCTGTAACTCCTCAACTTCTGTTTCATATAGAAAAACTGAAGCAAATTGCCATGTATCACCCCAAGTGCAGAGTATGTTTAAAGATATTTAAGAAGTTATGTGATTGCTGATTCTGGTGTAAAGAACGTTAGAAGATACATCCAGCACTAAAGCCCTGCATTTGGAGTCCTCAGATATACTGTGGATTTCTGGGGTAGCCTTGGGCAAGGCTCTTCACCTTTAAAGTGTCTGATTTCTTATCAAAAAGGTACAAAGTTTTACTGTAGCAGCCTCTCTGTTTAGTGAGGGAAATTCACAAAATATTCAGACAGAAAGTAGTTCATCCCTCTTTAATCTCAGCACATCAGTTCCTGTAGCTCCCCATTGCTAAGGACCCAGCAGCTGTCCTCGAATCTTTTCCCTCTTTCTCTTCCTACACCCTTTTTACTGGTATTTACATTAAAACACAACAAGGGGATTGAAACTTACAGTCAGTTCAAGATGAAATCTCTGTCTGCTTCATCAGCAATCACTTTGTTTTCAGAAGTTCTGCATTAGTTTGAAATGTTATTTGAGGTTCAGTGTCTTTCAGATTAAATTGACATTTAAACAAAGGAGAAATACTCATTCTCTCCTAACCTTTGGAAATAACACTGGGTTCAAACAGTGCTATCTGCTGCCCTGCTACTTGTTTCTTATCATTTTCTACAGTGCCCAGGCTATTATTTTCTTTAACCTCTGATATGGGTTGTTGAGCTGGTCTGGGTGCCAGGATCACTTTGGTAAAAGAGCAGTAGTGACCCTCAATACATTTGATCTCATTTCTTGACATTTCTGTCATCATTATTTGACTGCATGAAAATGGTAAAAAACCCCACTAAACCCTCAGTCCCTGTGAACCTGAAGCCCTTCAAAGAGAGATAGCCTGTACACTACTGGCAGAGAGCCTGCAAAGGACATTTATCCCAGGACCCTGCATAAATGCCAACCAGTTAATTGAATGTTCCCTGCCTGGCTTCCCTGCAGTTTGATTTTTTTTCCCCCTCAAGTTTTGGTGGGTGAAGTTTTACCTCTCTTTCAGATGTTCTTTCTTTTCAGACTGACTTGATTCATTCAGTTTCTGAACAGAAAAAAATCTTCTGCCAGTTCAGACAATTCACTAATCAGATTTTAGGTTGTCCCACAAGTCTTGTTCTTCAGTGAAGAGCAGCTTGACCCTCAATCCAGACAAAATGAATGTTTGAGGAGAAATGTTTCTCTTTGCACTGAGGGTGTACACTCTGTGTGAAGAGGTATAAAAGCTTCCAGAAATTCCCCTAATTACAAGGCCCCTAAACACCGTTTTTTCCCCATAACCTGACAATGTCCCCCCACCCTTATCACTTGATATAAAGATCTGAATTAGATTTCCTTCACAGTGTTTATCTTCCGCTGGAGTGAATAATAAGGTGAACCATTCTATCTGAAAATGCCTGTGAAGACCAAAACCAGTTAAGCAGAGAAGTAGGTTCCTGATTTTATTACAAGCTGTTTTTACGGGACCAGAATCACAGCAAGTTACCAAGTGCCATCTGCAGTCTCTTCTTCCCATTTTTGATGTCTAATCTGAGTGATCAAACTTCAGTGGGTTTTCCTTTTTTTGTTTTATTGAAACTGCTCTAACTACTACTATTCTGAGGGACAAGACAGTTCCAAAGTCCGAAGATTAAGCTCACTAGGAATGTGAGGAAACGGTTCATGCAATTCTAACGCCTCTTACTGCCAGCCCTCTACTTACAAAATTTCATTTCTTTTGACAAAAGTATCTGTCTCACTTCAAGTATTGACCCTGTAAATGGAGAGGGGCTACAGTATCTTTAAAATCCATTAGGATTCCACAATTGTCCTGTAATCTCATTATAGGTCTTCACAATAATACCAGGGACAGGCTTTGTTTAAAATTCCTGATATGGGCCCATAAGTGCCTTGGAACAGAGAGTCCAAAGGCAGTAAGAACTGGGAGGTGTCAGAGACCATTTTATGTTGGGGTACAGTGTGAGCAATGCTGTTGGCCAAATGCCTGAGCTCATGGTACATTTTCCATCAAGGTGCTACTGACTTTGATGTGCTCTGGCAGCTTCTTTTGGATGGATCTTATTTTTCTAATAACTGCATTTTTACCAGGTATTAATGAGTTTAATTTCCTGCTGGTGTTAAACCACCACAGTAGCTTAAAAAGCTTCCCTTGCTTATCCCTCCATAAACTTGTCAACTAAAAAGCTTTTTAAAATGCAGGTACTGGCCAGTGGTACATTTTTTTTTGGTTCAGCTCATTGAAATTAAGAAATAAGTCCAGGTTACTCTGTGGCTGAGGATGAAAAAAAGGTTTTCCATCTCCTTGGGGTACAATTTTTATCTTGTTGCTGTGCAGCAAAGCAACAACTCGATATAGGAAGGTTAGTTGCTTGCATTTTGTTTAGATTGTTTATCATCATTAATTTGCCTAATTTTTCACTTCCTTTGGAAAAAACATACAAATATTAAGGAGAATTCCCCACAAAGATAAGTATATATCTTAGAGTAGTTGCCTTGCAGTCATTGTTGACTGCTGGAAGTGTTGAACCTGAGTTCATGGTTCCAATGAGCAGCATAAAATATAGGATACATCTCAGTATAGAGAGTGGTTTTCATTGTTTTGCTGTGTCTGAAAATATTTGAAAGCTGGGAGCCAAACCTGGGTTTGTTCCTAATGTTTTGCAAACTTACAATTATGAAATAAGTAACACTTTCTAGCTGTATCATTTCCTGTATGAGTTCATTTCAATAACACAGCTTCGTGGCAGTAAAAGCAACAGCAACAAAAACAACACTGTAATTGGAGGTAAGTCTATTTTATGACTTTTTTGGTCTTTAAGATCTTGAGTTACCCCAGGAAACTTTACCAGGCTAAATATTTACTTTCACACTCTTTCCTAATGAGCTATTTTCATTCTTTCTGATATTTTCCATGGAAATTATTAAATCAATTAATCAGAGTTTGAACATTTTTTCCAACACACTCATGCTCCTAATAGAGGCATAGATACATTTAGTTAATGTCCTACTATTTTTTTTCTAAATGATTGATTTGTAAACAGAGAATAGCTTAATTCACCGAGAAGTTCTTCCTAAGGAAGGCTGAATGGTTTCAGGGAAGAACAGATTCAGATTAAGGCACCCCAGTATGGAATATAATGGGACCAAAAGTCTAGCAGGGTACGAGCAAGAGAAAAACTGGTCAAGGGGGGGAAAGAAACCAAATCATCTAATGACAATTACTGCACTTCACACTGGCTTTTACCCAATTATTTTTATCTTCAGCTTAGCTTGCATGGATACTCATAGAATGGCACATGGCCTGGATCAGAGAGAATTTTAAGGGTCACTATTCATCACAGTGTGTTCACTCCTGTCTTTGAAATGGCCCACAAGAATGAGAAAATTACATCTGCAATGCTATAGACTAACCTGTAGCAGGACCTGCTAATTAACTTTGGATATTAGCTCAGGAACATGAAGACACCAAGACTCCAAGTTTGATTTTCTAACAGGCAGGCAAATCATGGGGCCTTACAGCAATTGCAAATTGCTGGATCCCAGGTCTCCTCAATATTATTTTACACGCGTATTTTTGAAGCACAGCCTGAGGGAAAAAAATTTTCCACGTGTTCGCATTACCCACATGCTCGATAAATCCATCTCAGTTCCAGCTCTTGTTCATGGCCTGTGGCATTGCTGGGGCAGAAAGCTGAGGCTTCTTTCTCCAGCCTCCCATCACCACAGTCCTCTGCTAGACTCGTGTCCCTGTGCCCCAATAAAGTGCATCTATAGCAAGGCATGCTGTGCATCCTCTCCTTCCTATGCTGAGCTTACAGAAAATCTTACAGAATTTCTTCCTACCAGTGATCCAGTGCTCCCAGGGCTGGTATTGCATTGCTGGCAATCAAACCTTAGCTACAGTAGACCAGTCTCTCACATCCCAGGTTTTTGGTGGGCCTGTTGACTGCCCCAGTGTGAGTCTCCAGTAAGAACATGACAGAGAGCTCAGCTCCTCACTGGTACCTCCAGCTTCTGGTCATTCTCTGTCCATGACATCACTGTCACAATGTGATTTACACCCCTAAAGGATGGATCCTCCTGTAATGACTATGCAGCCCTTTATGTCCATTTATCTTTTATAATAAGACTGTGAGATATCAGTACACTGAATCCTTCTCTCTCTGTTTCTTCAGGTGCTGCTGAATCTTTGAGACCATCCAGGGTTTTTCATAAAGCTTCTTGGGACATGCCCCTCACAGTAGAAGATTCCACCACTTGTGAAAAGCAGCAACCAGCTGACACTGATTAACTTTCATTGTACTGAGGTTTGTCTGTTGGTTTGGAGGTTTTTCTTGGTTTTGTTTTTGTTTAGGGTTTGTTGTTATTTTTGCCTTAATTTTTTTGTTTGTTTGGTTAGTTTTGATTGTTTGTTTGTTTATTTGGTTTTGGTTTGGGGTTTTTCATTTGTTTTGTGGGTTTTTTGGGGTTTTTTTGTTTGTGGTTAATTTTTTTTTTATATATATATATATCTTTGTTTAAACCACATGAAATATTGGAGGGGGAATTTTTCTAAGAAAGTGTAGGTTCAGCCCACAGCATTAAAGATTTGTGCCCTCAGACATGAGGCCTGGATGAGGCTTTGTTTTGACATAGATAACTACTGTTTATACTGCAAAGTGGAGCCAAGAAAAGAACAGAGAATCAGACAGCTGATGTTGAACAGGATAGTAGGTAACAAATTGCATCATTCTGTTTCCCTAAGGGACCTTGTTTGACTTAAATGGAGTATCCTCAGCCTTGAAACTGAAGTACATTTCAGTAGGAGTTTGAAAATCAAACTTTCTAAACACTGTCAGTAAGTTGGTTAATATGTTAATTGGGCCCTGAATATAATCCCAAGAGGAAAAGTAGTTTGTGATTATTTCAGTAGACTGTTATTCAGCTCCATCTCCAAACAGAGCAGACATTTATACAGAAATGGATGGTATAGGATATTCTTAGTTCCCACAGTAATAATGACATTTCATTAGGATATGTCTAGCATTGCTTACGAGCTAATAATTTCCTAGCAAGAATTCAAACCACATCCTTCATTATCCAGAGGTGTTTTGACAACAATAAACTACTCATTTTTTAAAGCAAACCAAGTCAGGATTGCTATCAGCATTTTAAGGAGGATACCCATCTACTGCTGCTAAGTGAAGCAGTCATGTGGAAGGAGACTAGTCAAGTAAATTAAGATGTCCATGCCTTTGGAATTTGCTAGGAGGATGGCAAAATGCAGTAATTACTGTGGCAATATTATATTGTGCAAGAGATAGGAAAATGAGAGAAGTGTTAAAGGTGGTGTTTATTTTTTGATCCTGTCATAAAAGTAATTGACTTTAATTATCATAATAAATGTTCTAGCTGCTTCAGATAATTACATTCAGTGCTTCCATATAGTCTAAATTTATGAGGGTGTTTGGGTCAGCACATCAGCACAGCTTACAGCTATACTTGAAAAGTGGGTTCTGCTGAGAGTGCTCTCTTAGAGGTGTTGCCTTCTGAAAATATTCTCCCTTTTTAAGTAAAACATTCCTTGAACTCATTGCAATTGCACCACAGGAAACAAAGATGTTTCTGCTCTCTCTGTTTCCTGTATAGGACTATGTGTGCTGCAGATGTAACTTAACTAGGCTCAGAGTACTCAATGGATGAGAACGTAGTGTATTTCTTTGTTGCTCAAAAAGTTGAGGTGAATCACAGCAAAGTTTTTCTTCAGCATGTTTTATGTGCAGGTGGACAGATGAAAAGGATCCAAAGAGGACAGGCATGATTCAGAACATGCTATTTTTAAGACTTGAAAGTCAAGATTTAACAAATGTTGCTTTAATATCTATTTTACTTGCTCACATATGAAAGTTGAGGAGTTTTCACAGTTCTTTCAAAGGTGCATACAGTTTCTTTATTCAGGTGATAATGTTCAAATTATTCCGAAAGATCTCTGCACCATTATATTCACTGACTTAAGTTTCCCCTACTAGTCTTGTACAGTGCAGAGAGACCTGTGGACCCCACCTGGAAAACTCCACTTGCACCCAGCCCCTGGAACCTGCAGGGTCAGAACTTCGCTGCCCTGCTGTCCTCCTGCCCTCTCAGTGCCTTGCCCAGGGCCACTGCATAGCTCGGTAGCCATGGTCTGACAAGGCTGGTTTGATGTTCAGTCCTAAGCTGTTTTACAGGCTGGAAGCTTTTCCTCCTGGGCAGTACCAGGACCTTGATTCCTGGGAATTAAGGCAGCTCTGTTTGCCAAAAGTGTCCTCTCCCTGCCTACCCACCCCAACTCACAGAATCATAGAACCATGGAATACGCTGAGTTGGAAGGGACCCATCAGGATCACTGAGTCCAGCTCCTGGCCCTGCACAGGACCAGAGTCACACCATGAGCCTGAGAGCATTGTCCAAACACTTCTTGAGCTCTGTCATGCTGGTGCTGTGCCTACTGCCCTGGGGAGCCTCTTCCAGCGCCCTCTGGGGGAAAAACCTTTTTCTAATGTCCAACCAGACCCTCCCCTGACGCAGCTTCAGGCCATTGCCTCAGGTCCTGTCACTGTCACCACAGGGATCAGTGCCTGCCCCACCCCTCCCAAGGAAGCTGTGGAGTGCTCTGAGTTCTCCCCTCAGTCTCCTCCAGGCTGAACAGACCAAAGGCCCTCAGCTGCTCCTCACACGGCTTCCCCTCAAGGCCCTTCACCATCCCTGTGGCCCTCCTCTGGATGCTCTCTAGTTTAATGTCTTTTATTGCGGCCTCCAAACCTGCCCCAGCCCCGGCGGTGAGGCTGCCCCAGGGCAGAGCAGGGCAGAACAATCCCCTCCTTTGCCCAGCAGGTGATGCTGTGCCTGATGAACACCGAATTGTATAAAACTGTTCAACCCAGAGCAATATTACAGTAGGGTGTAAATGCCTTGGATTTTTTTAAATAAAAATGTTCTTCATTTATGTATAATAACCTCCAGTGACTACATTGGTTTCTCCATCCAGCCTTCAGTGTGTCAATCCAAGAGGATATTTGGAAGTGGAGATTTAAGTGCTCTGCCTCACAAACATAGAATTTGGTTTCTCTATTTGCTACTGTCTTGTGACATATGTAATGTGTCACATATTGCAATAATAGCAATTGATCTACTACCAAAAAAACCAAAGTAGCTAAGAATGAATAGAAGATTTATATATTACTTAAAACAGTATCAAAGTGTCTGTAGCTCTCAGGATGTTAGATTACCATCTAAGCTGAAAGGTATGGCTGGATTTATTGAAGGGCTGAGCAATTTCATGAAATCATTGTGCTTTCTCAGTACCTTAGACCAAATAACCTGATATCAGCCTTCAGGATGTTACATCAGCATTAACAGTGAAGAAAGAGTTTTTCCTGTGGTGGAGATTGCTGCCTACTGCCCTGACACACCCTACACAACAGGGTAGAATAATATGATTGGACTATGTCAAGTGGTTCAAATTCAGCAATTTAATATCTACTTGAAAAAAGTTAAAAAGCAGTGTGAACCACTGAAAGTAAAACCAAGCATTATTACAATTATGAAAGTAAAACCATTATGATTAACATCTCCTGAGATCCGTGCAATAATGCACAATTTAAAATAAAATATTTATTTAATCTCTGGATTTAAGATGCAGAAAATTTACTTTTCTGAAATACCATCCATCATCTTTTATTTCTTTTAAGAATTGAACATTCAATATGATCCATTTCAAAACAACCAAAACTATTCATTAATATATGCAGAATCTAGAACAGTTTCAGTTCATGTTAGTATATTTCTCATTCATAATTTCACTGTTTTTAAAAAAAATTAAATCACTTTGAAATTTATCTTTGTTTAGAAATCATCATGTATTTTGAAAGCATTGTAATTCCCTATTAAAATTAGAATGTGACCAGTAGAGTCTATTAGACATAAATAATGAACATAGTTGTTAAAAACCCCAAGGTTTTTATCTTAGTTTTAAATTAGCACAAAACTGATTCATCAAGGTAGAGCAAGAGAGAAGACTGCTAAGTGATCAGAATATTTTATATTAAATTTTTATTATTTTTATTTGTGAACAGTTCACATGATATTATCACCATTGTGGTAGGAAACGGAGATACATTTTCTAAACATGAGTCTTCCTATGCATACTCCAGCTCTTTAGCTTAAATGTCACCCACCCAGGTGTGAGTGGAATTTTGAAGATGCTCAAGTTTCAAATTAAAGCTGTTGGGTGATTTTGTTTCGGGAAAGTAAGACATCATCAAAAACAGATTTGGGAGGATGATTTCAGGGAAAAAATATCTAGGGACCTTCTGCTCAACTTCCAATCTGGAACAAGCTGAGAGAAGAATAAGAGAAGAATATTTTGTCATTTATCCCTTCATCCATATAGTCTCTGGTGACCTTCCATTTTAACTGACTTGTACTTCCTCACAAAGGACTTGGACTCGTCCTTGTGGGTCCCTTCCAACTCAGCATACTCTGTGATTCTGTAAAGCAGACTATAAAGCTATAAACAAAACTCAGTTTTTGTTAAATTTGTGCTGTAGTCTCTAGCATGACCAAATCAGAGCTGACTAGAAGTGGTAGAGTTTTTTCCGAAAGGAGAGAGATAAAGGAACAAATTAGGTGGGAGCCAAAACTTCATGCACTGTCTGCATTCATCAGGCAGCTGAAGAAGAGAACTGAGATGAAAATACACTTTTCAAAGAGTGGAGGAGATTCTTCCCTTGTGTATATGGGCAGATATTGTCCTATGTAAGCATTTTTAGTAAACCTGGATGATCCTTTTTAAGAATTAATATATGTCAGCCACAATTTATCTTTCTGAGACAGCAGGAACAAGCTTGATCATGTGTCAAATCAGATTCCCATTCCTCCTTCATTACCAGGTAGGAATAGCAGGTTTTAACCCCTCCGTGCTCACAGGTATTTCCCTCATTTAGAACTTACAGAGAACTGAGATGTATGTGTGCCTCTTCAGAAAAAATCACCTCCATTATTAATAACAGCTCTTGGTTTGAAATTGGAGTTAAAGCACCATTCCTCAAGAGGCTCAGGTCTCATATTCTTTCCATGGTCTGAATTACATTACTACCTGATAACACACAGAAGTGGGAAGAACTTGACAAGGGAGCCAGAAAGGAGCAGAATATAACAGAAGAGAGGTGGTTTTTTTACAGCCTTTTTAAAGTTTAACAAAAGTTTGTCTATGGCTCTATTCTCCACTGTGAGATTTTTGCATAATAAGCTTTAGGAGCTGCTTCATTCTCTCCTGTGGCAGTCAGTGCCAGGCATCTCCACCTGGGCATTTCAATGGCTCTGAAGCAAGGTAATACCTTCATAATGATGCCATCTGATCAGTGGCCTTAGTAAAGGTAAGAAAATTGGGAATTTTCTTGGTGCCTCACTGACTGTATTTTTAGGATTGCAATCTCTCTGCCGTTAAGATTGATAGGGTGATTAGCATAATTAAGTCAGCTGGCCTTGGAGCTTTCCTTTGCAAAGTCACAATTACTGATGTTTTCATCCTTTTCTGTCTTCTCAGAGACATCTATTTTGCTTCAAAAGGAAAGGTAATTTTTTAACCCAGAGCATTTCGGCTTTGCATCAAGCTCTTCACAGTTTTGTCTCAGGACTGTCTATAACATCACAGTAACCTGGGATGGAAAAGAACAAATACATAATCCAGACCCAGTGCACAGCTAGAGGCAATGCATAATTATTTTAGACATCAGACTTTTCTATAGTTCCTACCCAGCTTGGTTTCAATTGACCTTTTATTTAAAGAATCATCACACAGTTCTCTGACATGCTGGAAACTGAGCTTTCACTTTTTATTCCCATATTGCTGTAATTTCTTAACAGAGATAAAAGAAATGTAATGTTGGTTTCAGTAAGAATCAACATGACATATTGAAATAAGAACAGCAACACGGTTTCCTCTGAAACTAAGATTTTAATTTTTTTTTTTTCCAGGGGTGCTTTCTTTGCTGTATTCAAGCAAGATGTTTGCTTTGGTCCTCAGTTCAAAATGTTGATGCATAGTCCCCTTGGAGAAACGGTATTTTTGGTGTTACAGAAAGAGCACAACCTTCTTAAGATCTTACAAGTGTTCTGTAGTGGAGCAGGAAACTGGAGCTATGTTTGCAATGACTGAGAGGGCACATTTGGCTGCTGGACCACGCTTTACCTCTGAGATGATTGCAATTGGAAAAGCAATGTGCCTCAGGTGCACATCAGCCAGAAACCCTTTATCCTTTACAGTACAGGACAAAGGAATCTCTTCAACCTTTCTCTTACCTTGCTATGGCTTCCTGATAGGACAAAACAGTAATATCAGTGAAGCTGTTGGAAGAGTGAGGAGCCACATGCAGTTTAACAGCTGTTATTGAATTCTGGTTCTCTAAAAGTCTATTCCATTTATAATACGTATTGTTATGAGCGTATTAGAAATCCAATTAGTATTTGTTACTAATGCTTCCAATGTCATAATTGCTTAACCTTATTACTGAAGTACAATCATTTATTAGAACTTTACTCAGTCATTTGTCAGCTCTTTATGAACAATTTATAAATGGAACCTGACTGCAAACTGACCTCTTTCATGTCCAATAATATTGCTCCTCTGACTTCTAGGTGGGTTCCTCTGCCTTGCAGACTGACAGCCTATGATTTGATCACTAAAAATAGTCCCCCTCCCATATTTTCTTTCTGCAGGCCTAGGCTTATATGACCACATTTGGGCGATGGGGAGCTCTCAGGAGCAGAGCTGGGAAGAGAAGCCAAACTGATATTTTGCATGACAAACAGAAGACACAGCTGGGCTCTTTGAGCTTTTCTTACCAAAATGTTTTTCTGGGATTAACAGGGAGGAAGTTCACTTCTTGTGTGGGCACAACCTGACAGACAAAATCCAGCCTTTCTCTCTTCATTTGCATGCAACAGAAATAAGATCACATTTTTGTGAAGCTCCTTTCTTTTTCCCAAAATTGTCCTCCTGCCATTTGAGCCAAAAGGATCAGGGCCTCATGTGCACAATCAATGTGAGACCTCAGAGACAGTTTTGAACAGATCAGAACTCAGAATCTCTTATCTAAGTAGATTTTGCCCCTCAGCCTGGGCAGGACCATCAACAGCCGGTGATGGCCATTGTCAAAGGTTTTGAAGATCGACAGAAATACTGCTCTTCCTTTACAATGTGAAAATTGGTTACAGTGAAGAAACAGACCCTTCGCATCCTAGTGTACCTATCACACGGTTATTACCTGAGGATCTCAGCTCATGCCACACTTATACTGGTGTTTAATATAAGGTGCAAATGTTAACATGGAATACAAGGGTAAAAGAATTATAGAAATAATATTGGAAATACAGAAAAGATTAAGTTGTCAATTAAAGATGTTGCCAAAATGATGTAGGATGACTGAAGAGTAAAAATTAATTGAAACTGGAAAGTGAGGAAGGTTGAGGATATATGCTGGGCTCACAGCAGCAGAGTGGAAGGTCTGTAGGGAACTGGCAGTTTAGGGACTCAGTCTTTTATGAAGCATATGTCCTGAGAGTGTGGGAAATCAACACTTTTGGAGGTGAATGTATGTTAGGTATTTGTGGTGTGACTCCACACAGTTTGGGGCATATGCTGGTAGGTGTGGAACGTATTTGGGTCAGACTTTCTGTTTAGCTCTTTTCTTGGAAAAATTAGTTTGGATGCATGGAGCCAGTGTAGAGATGTGAATCAAGACAAAGTGGAGATTTGTGAATTTGTATTTTTATATCTATATATCTCCACATGTATACAGTATATTAATAAGTATCATATACAAATATAAATGAAAATATGAATGTATATATAAAATATGTATAAGTATGTTTGGATTTTTTTCTAGCTAAATTGCTAATAAAAGTGTAAAGCTTCTACTTTAAAGGTGTAGAATCATCTCAATTATTTTGGATGTCAAGTACATTTAATTAAACTCATGCTTAGAGTCAGAAATGCACATGAACCAGAACAGAGGAGGTAATGGGAGAAGTTGCAAAATTACTTGGCTTCTCCAAGAAGCCATTAGTTGGCTTAAGAGACCTGAGAGATGATAGGATTTAATCCAGTCCTAATTGTCTTGAATTTGAGGGTTATAAAGGATGGTGAAGGCCTTTGTATAGATTGGAAAAGTGAAGTTAAATGTTTTTTCTATCTACCACTAAGAGAGAAGAGATTGGAGTTGATTGCTAGGAATTATAGAAGTGCTGGCAGTCAATATTGCTTTAATTCCAAACTTATATTGATGTCTTGACTTCTGGGACATTGGGGGTCATTGCAATTGGGTTTTTTGGCTAAGCAAAAGCAAAATCATATAATGATCAGTGTGTGGATGAAAAATGGAATCAAAGATGTCCACAGTCAGGAGAGTATGGCAGATGGAACTCAGTAAGGAGAGGGTAAAATGAAATAAAAGAAAGATGAAATGCACCCCCAGCAAGCTAAAATTCCTCTGAAATGCCAGTATCTTTATGAGACTTCAGTGTACCAAAAAAGGAGCTGAGTTCAGCCAGAGAGCTGTCAGCAAAGATTTTTATTAAAACACAAGACATTTTAAAGCTAGAGTAAGAATTAGATTGACATTCTGCTTGTCACTCCATGAGAAATACCAACAGGTTTTATGGCAGAGAGGTACAGCAAAGGATTTTTCGTACTGAGAGAATTTCTGACTAAGAAAAGCAGGTTTTCTGGGCTGTCTTCAGCCAATTTTGATAATTGCTTACTCTGATTGTAAAATTTCAAAATCTAATACTTAACATACAACTTATAATTCTTTATTTCCCTCTCTCATTTTTAAATACAAATAAGCATTAAAGGTAAACATAATGTTTCTTGCCAAAACTGCCCACTGGGCCTCCTATACCTCCCTGGTAAGCAGAGATGATCTCAAATCCTGTCCCTGATACCCCCTTGGAGATATCTGCTGGACCACTCCATGAGTAACCAGGGCTGTCAGACATCATCTGCCTGCTGCTCCTCATTTTCTTCCTCTGCCTAAAACAAGCTTGTACCCCTAGAATACATGCTAGTAATTTTCCCTAAAAGTAAGCTCTTCTACCTGGTTTTAAAAAAAATGCACCTACTTATCTTGAGAATACGAATGAGATACAAAGCAATTTTCAAATTGAAGTTGCCCTAAATCCATGGGTGCTGCCATTTATTGCACGGACAGGAAAGAAGAAGGGTGAATTAATTCCACCTCAATGGCCTGATTTTGAAAGATCTGGAACTGTCTCCAGCTGTTTTGTGTGGTATACCTCACTTGTACATTCTCCACAATGACAGTTTGTATGTACAACACAAAAAATTCCTCTTGGTTGTTAAATACAAATCCTTTGAAAGCTGATCTAATAAAAGATAAAGGGGGAAAAAAATTTTCTGAATCCCCAAAGTATGCTGTGGTGGTGACACATGCCCAGATAGTGTGGTCTTTATAGCTGATAGAAAGGATTTTCTCTCCCCTAAGCAGATAGAGGGTGTTATTAATTTTTCTCCTCTTTGGACTAATGTAGTGCATTTGTAGAATGATAAGGAGTGAATTTAAACATAAGGGGATGGAGCATCTCAGCCAGACTTATCAACCTGTGAGTCCTAGAGCATCTGAAAATGCAAAAATTTGAAGCATCTGAAAACCCTGAAGCATCTCAAAAATTTGAAGCATTGAACACCAACCATGGTTAACCATTGAAAAAGATGGGAAAAATTCTGTTGCTAACCTGGACCACTACTTTGTATAACTATATAGCAGAGGGTAAAGAGTCTGTATTTCCGTAGTGATCCTGTATAGGATAAATCTAGTATTTGTGTAATGAGTGCCTTGACCATTTAAGCCAAATATTTGAAGTGATGAAACCTGAGAAAATGAGAGGAGAGAGCTCAAGACAGTCAACTTCCATAGCTGAGCTTCAAATCACAGACCGACTTTGTATGTAGGGCACTGAAGTTCCCATCGAGGCCAAAACACTTCCTTAGGATTTTTGTGTTGTGTTTAGCAGTTAAAATATAGAGAGAAGTGCAGCATGTAGAGGAGGGAATTTTTCTTAGCAAGCATTAAATTACTCCCTTCCCCATTTTCCTCTCTAGAACACAAGCCATTTGCCTTAATGCTTCTTTAACAGATGCTGTTAGAGAACAGCAATAGCAGTCCCTATTGAAGCCCAACAAATCTCTTACCCATCTGTTTGCACAGAGCAAACCCCCTGCCCTGGCCAGCAGGCTGAAGAGAGCAGTGCAGTCTGTCTGCAGAGACATCACAAGTGTGAAGCACTAAATGAGATCTCTAGCTCAGAGCTGACCTGCAGCAGAGAGAACTGCAAATCATAACATGGATCAGCAGATGCATAGTTAGCAACTTTACAATAATTTATGTTTCCTTTCTCCCCTTTCCTAGTTAATATTCCCTTTCAAAAGTGGTCTTAGTTCCTTTCTTTGTTAGGGTATGTGCTCGTGATTTAGTCACTCCATATCCAAACTATTCAAACCAAAGGCACCTCCAGCTCAGTATCCTGTTCCTGACAGTGGCCAAAAGTGGAACCTGAAGGAAATTTATTGTGACTAAGTTTTGTTGTTGTGACACAATGTCTTACTTTCATGTTATCATCAGTTTATCAACATCAAATAAACATTCACACTTATTATAGTACAGTTAAATTCTTCAAAGTATAAGCAACCTCCATGAAAGAACTGCCTTTTACAAGGCCCTAGGGGTATGTTAAGGTGTCTGCAGGCAGCTGATGGGTGGTAACTTGCTGTGCTGTCATAAAATGAACATCAGGGCTGCAGTTAGGTACCACTTTAAATACTGATGTTCAAGGCCAGAGCTGGAATACAATATTATGGAATAAAAATCTTCCCCCAATCTATTCACTTTTTATTACAGCAGCTGCAATAGCACAGCTGGGACCAGAATAAGTAGCCAGATGAAGATGAAAAATGTTTCACTGGAAGAGTCCTTTTACCTGCAGTGTCAGGAAGTGGCGGCTGCATTCATGGATCTTCCCCCTACCACAGAAAGGTTTTCTTAATCTATCACCCTAATGAGTGCTAAACTATCTGAAATTTTGGGGAGATGCTGAGTTCAGGATCATTCAGATCCAAATTTTGCTTTGGTGCAGCAAGACAGAGGCATGTAATTCAAGAGTAATTTTCATTTCAGGGCTTGATCATCAGGAAGCATCAACACAATTACATAGCCTGGCTTTGATTTCTATCCTCAGTTTTATGTATATTGCTAGTTAATGCATTAGTAGCTGCTCCTTAATTCATTTCTGTGCGCAATGAAATCCTCACAGGTGGACAGAAGCCCCTTTGCTTATGCCAAAGATTCTTCTGCATGATTGACTTTGGACAGATCTCAGTCTGAATGAAAACTTGGAGGGAGCTGATTGTAAGTTTGTGTGCCAACAGATTTCCAAACCGGGGAGTTGAACACGGACCTCCCACTGCCTTTATCTGTGCACAGTGCCTTCCAGAATATGCTGCAGTTTCTTTAAACATGTTTGGCAACACACATTCATCTAGAAGACTTGGCTTGCTGAAGTAACTTGTAACAATTCAGAGCAGTTAAATGGCCATGGGGTGAGTGAAAAAGATCAAGCTGCCTTTAAACTACATTGATAGAGATGAAAAATATTCTTTTTTCTTTGAATTGTCTACTTGTTTTCAGGAATTGTCTGCTCCAGGGTTTGTTGCTGCAGACCTATCAGGCCGGATTCTAATTTTTGTTTGAATGGCAAAGGAAAAAAAGGGTGAGAGAGATCAGAAGCTGGTGATGTGGACTGTTTATTTGGAAGTATTTATTCCATTATTTTCCTCCATTTTAGGCAGCAAGTTAATTTAACCATCAAGTTTTTAATAGGCTTTAGGAAACGACATTGAAACCCAACTGAACATCAGGGGAGCCAGTTTTCTAAATACCTTGCAATTTTTCTGGGCCAGAGCCAGCAAAATGGCTGCTTTGGATTAGGCAAGAGCAGCACATTAGCTGAGGCAAATTAGAGCTCTACATAGGCCATTCAAATGTTGAAATGTGTAGTTCCAATATCCCTCTGCTGAATAAGGGCCTGCAGTTGGATTCCTCTTAAATATTTGTATGTTTTAAAACCATAAAAGACGGCTGTAGCTACTATATGTAAAACAGGCATTTTAATTTTATGTGGAAAACATTTTACTGATTCTAGTTCTTATGACTGTATAATTTTCTTGGCACTTGGTTTTGATTTAGAGAATCAGCATTGGAAAAGCTGATGTATTTCCTCTGACAACTGATCTACCTATTAAACACCCTCACTTTAAAAATGAGAAATTTAATCCTAGTATAGACTTCTGTAAACTGGGTCTACCAAATGGATTTCACTGTGTATTTCTGCAATAGATGGGTCTGTTCTAGATTCTTGTGTGTACTGGAACTTCTCATCCTTGCACACGTGAAAGATCTTATGTCTCAGTTGTGCTGCTCAGGAGGTTTAGAGTCCCAGAGCAGGGACACTTTCATTGAACTGGTGCTGTATCAAGTTTACTAGGTGGCATTTTGCAAGGGCCAGGTCCAGCAGATGAGTAGGATTTTTTCATTTGTTGCATACAGTTATAAGTGAAACAGATGCACTTGCTTTTACATCTAAAATACTGCTGTGATCAAAAAAAAAAAGATAAACCAAACCCACCAAAAACAAACAACAAAAAAACTACTAAGAAAGCCATTGCTTTAATGTATTAAATGCCCTTTTCTGAGTCAAGTGAAGTTGCCGAGATTCCCATGTCTCTATCAGAAAAAGACAGCTAAATTCGGCAAATCAAAACAATGAGAGCTCACTTGTTTCAAGGAAACAAAGCTTCTGACAGATACATAATATATAGTGTTCAGTTCTAGCAGAAATTTAGGACATTCCCCTCATTGTTCAGTCTTGACAGATATACGAGCTATTCTACTCTAACTTTACAAAAAACCCCCAAACAAACTAACAAAAAAAAAACAAACTAAAACCAAGCTAACAAAAACAAAAAACTGAAAAGCTGGTACAGACTCTTCCCAGATTCTAAAGTTACCTTTTATTTAAGAAAATGTTTTCCAGGCTTGTTTCAAACATCTTCACAGGTCTGGCCAGGAGACTGCTATGCTGGTTTTTCCATGAATTTTCTGCCTTATTGCATGGAGACCTGAAAATCTTGCTGGAATTGCCAGACAAGTCTTCAGGCCTGGAGAGTTTTGCGGGACATTCTTAAACACAAGTTCAATTGATTTTAGTAAAAATATCCCATCTTATACGAATTAGATTTGAACATGTAAAACTGTGGCAATGTGTTCATTGAAGCAAATTTCAGAGCTGTTGCAGTTTTCATGTTTTAATCTACCTACCTTTATCTTGAGCTTGAAATAAAGCTGGTCCTCCTCTGGCAGATGGATCCATGCACCTACAGAGCTCTGTAAAAGTTCTGCTACTGACTTGAATTTCACAGCTTTTCTTTACATTTAAAAGATGTCAAAATTCAGATTCAACCTTTAAGCCAAATTCCTGCCTGAGCTGGTGAACTGAATGACTAGATCTGTAGATCTGCAATTCATGACCTCATTGTCTAAATCTATTCCCTAATATAAAACACGAACTTTACCATGTCACAATCTCCACTGAAAGAAAATGATGAGTGGTTTTTTTATTTAATTACCTGTCAACTCTTTTGAAAGGGAAACAGAGGATCCATGTTTAAAGAGTATATTAAGTGATTTGGTCACCTCTGTTAATTGGGTCCCTCAGCTGGAAAAATCTTTCATCCTGTGGTGCAAGCTCCCTTTTAAACAGAGCCATCTGCACCATTCATTTTGTTGACAGGAGGAAAGGGCTCATCTTTCATGATGACTTGCTGCTGTGGTAGCCATTTTCAGCAGGACACTCCCATTTTTCTTGAGACATTTCTTTTCTATCTTTAGCAGTGCAGCCAAGGCTCAGGACCATTTACCTCTCTCAGCTGCTTTCCTTCTTGGTAGGAGGACATCAGTAATCGACCAGCCCTGGAATTTTTTATCTCCCACCTTGCTGAGTCCTTGGTTACTAAATGGAGAGTGATGAAAAATGTCTGCCTAGTGACACCACACAATTCACCACGCTCCTCATGCCAGGCCTTTTCCATGGGAAAGGGAGGGAGAAGCTGTGAGATCACAGAAGTGGAAACACTGCAACAGTGTGAAGTGGTTTTCAGGACTGCTGTAGCCACTCCTGGTAGGATACATTCCCTGTTGCAGAAGCCTATGTAGGCAATAAAACCATTTCATTTTCCCATATCACATTAATGCAGTATCATCAGGGGACTGAACTTATGTCTTTAGGATAAGAGACGCCTGCTTGCACAAGTTGAAGTAATGTACAAGTGTTCATAAGCTGTTCCTTTTTATGGCTGTTCACAGCTTATTTTTTGGTCACTAGAAAGAGGAAAGGGTGAAGGGATCACTCAGGACTTTGCATCATCCTTTCTATCTATCCTTTCTTTCAACTCCCAGTCTCCACCCTGTGACTGAATTCCTCCCTCTGCTTTTGGACTCTCTCTGAGGCATTCTTTAAACCATTCCCTAGGCTGACTCAGACCCTTTTCCTACCTGTAGCCCAATCTCCAAAGTATTTCTCTTGCTCTTCAATTCTGCAAGAGATTCAGGTTGAAATTTACTCAGGATGGTTTGGATTAGTGACTGCAATTCCAGCTGTTTCCTCAGCCCTTCCATCATCCTGGAACTGGAAGCCCTTTTTGGTGCACATCAAGATTAAGTTAGTCTTCCAGGATAAGTCCAGAACCCTGAAGTCAACCTGGTCTCTCTGAGAATCCATAATATTGCTCTGCCAAGGAGAGAATATTTAACTGTCATATCAGATACTTAAATAGATGGGTAAATAAAATATTGGGGAATGAACATTGAAAAAATGAGTTATCAAGGCTTTTAGAAAGACAAATCTGACTGATGGAAATGAAGAAAACAAGAGGTGACTGCTTTAAAGGGTCATGATAGATCTCTACAAAGGATGGGGAAAAGTGTTGAAGGCCAAGCCTTTCACCCAGCAGACCTTTTTACTGTTTCACTTCTTCCCTAAGTTTCTTCCATCATAGAATCAAATAGAGTCATTCAAATTGGAAAAAAAATGTCTAAAATTATCAATTCCAACCATTAAGGCAGCACCACCATGCTCACCACTAAACCACGTCCCCAAGTCCCACATGCACGTGCCTTTTGAACACTTCCAGGAACAGTGATTCTACCACTTCGCTGGGCACCCTGCACCAAAGCCTGACCATCCTTTTAGAGAAGATTTTTTTTTTTCCTAATATCCATTCTAAATGTTCCCAGGTGCAAATTTAGGCTGTTTCAGCTGGTCCTATCACTTGCTACTTGGGAGGAGAGACTGACCTCCACCTGGCTACTCCCTCCTTTTTACAGAATTGTGGAGAGTGATAAGGTCACCCTTGAACCTCCTTTACCCCTTAACAACCCTGGGCTAAACAACCCCCGCTCCTCCACCCACTCCTCATCAGCCTTGTGCTCCAGCCCCTTCACACACATGTTCAGTGCATGCATGCACCTCTCTGACCTGGATAAGACAGCACTGGAACCAGAAAAATGTCTGCAAAGATGCAGGCATTCCAGCCTTGCTTCTGCAGCTGAAGGCAATCAGCATTCAGGGGAGCCACGTCAGCCTCTGCCAAACCTGACCCTGTTTAATTTACAAAGCTACGAAGATCTAACGAGACATTTCAGAAAGTCACTAATACCATGGGGTATTGCTGTTGTCACGAGGCATTTTGATTTGCTAACATGAAATTGGAGTGCAGATTAGCGTCCTGCGCACCCCGTTAACATCTGAATGGGATAAGAGAGACGGGTTCAGGTGGTCACCAGGGACTCCTGTCCTGGCCCTGACTCTGCTCCCCAAGTTAATTGCTACAGACAGGCTGGAAACCCAAGAGCGTGCTTGCAGTTCTCTAATAAACTACTTTGTTTGAAACAATGGTTAAAAAGAAATCCAAGTTTTAAAAAGAAAAACCAAAACAAAACCAGCAGTGACACTGGATAAATGTTGAGTTTCAGTACTTAATCACTGTGGTGATTTCTCCTCTTCATCATGGACTGTCTATTTTTCTTCTATTTTTTGCATTCACAGCTGATTACCTATTCTGTCTCCCTTTATGCCAGGTAGCTTGCACAGAAAACAAAGCATTCTCACCTTTATTTTCTCCAGTATAACTCAGATTTTTGTCCTCTTGTGAGCAAACCTTGAAAATATTACAAAAGTTAAGAAAGAAGAGTGAGAAATTAGCTTCCATAATTCAGGCATGTGTTGGGGGAGCAGTGGCAGTTCAGGATTAGATTCAGCCAAGACATCCAGTCTGATTCTAGTCTCTTTCCTCTACAAGCTGGCTTTTTGGAAGCAGTCTCATTTCATCAGATACCCAGAAATCTGGCACATGAAACTCAATTATTATGCCACATAATACATATTATTAAGAAATAGTCAGGAAAGTAAAAGTAGCAAATACCTTTAATCTGCACTGTCGTGTGTGGGATGTCATGACAGCCAAGCCAAGCACCCAGGTGCCAAAGATCTCACAGCAGAGGGCTCCAGAGCCAGTTGTGTTTAGGGAAGGCACCTTCTAACATTGCATTCAGCCTGCAACAAGAAAATATCAGTCTTTTTTCAGAAGCCTTCCAAAAGGGTTGAGGGCTGGCAGCAGAAATGCTGGAACAGAGAAAGATTAGTGCCTCTGTGAAGGTGTGATCTGAGGGCCCACTCGAGGCTGTGGTTCTCAGGACAGCCCTGATGTGTGGAGGAAGAGCCGGATCTGGGCAAAGCACCGCTGTGCAAACGTCCCTGCTGCAAGTGCAAAACGTAGCATGCATGGTGCAACTCATGGTCTCACTTTCCTCCCTTGGGACTCGCTGGGAATGAGGCCACCTTCAGACTGGATGCCAAGACAGGCAGGGATCTGTTAGGACTGGTTCATTACAGCTGCTGAGCGTAGTGAGATGGAGCTCACGCTCGCATCCTAATTACAGAAGCCATCGTCACACAACAAAATTTCCAACTCATGTTCTGTGTTGCAAACACACATAAGTGTGTGATGAGTGATATAAATGATGGAAAACTGCTGAATTTTGGGTTATTTTTTTATTCTAGTATAGAGAAGTGTTCAGAAAGAGGGAGTGATGCCCATAAAATGAAAATTCTGTATAGAATTTTATTTATCTCCGTTGGAAAAATTTGCCTTCTGTCTGCACTCTTTACCAGGTTTGAACAGCCAAAATAAGACAGCATATAGAAGATCTGTTATAGAGAGAAAATCTTTACAGAAGTATATCATTTAAGTTTTTTTTACAGAACAAGAATATCCTTCTCCTTTTGGAATGTTTTTTTCGGCTTCAGAACATTTTCTGATATAAGGTATTCTTTCTTGTGTCTGGTAGAAATCAACAAAATAATGAATAAAACCCCATAATTTTGAAAAAACACCTTAGTAATTTTGTGTGAAAAAAACAGGAGAAAAATCTAGGGAATTTTGCTCTCTTGGATTTCTAACTTTCAACTTCATTCTGAAACAAAGACCTCACATTTCTTTTCTTGAAGATGGCCGTTACCTTTCTAAAGAACATGGCCTCTATATTTTTCTGTATAAGGTAAGACATATGGGGCGCTATAGAATTTAGCTAAAGTCTGTTTTCATGCCACAGACACACATTGGGAATACACACTGGTATTTCTTTTATTCTAGTGGGTGCTTCCTATGGTCTGCTATGCCAAGACATTTCCCTGACCAATGCCCGATGAGATGATTTAAATGGGTTAGAAGTTATCATTTCACCAAATTTCTTGCCATCTCAGTTATGCTTACTGCCACACTGCTGGCTCCTTCAAAGAGAGCAATCTGGAAGCTGAGATTTAGGGAGATGCATTGTGCAGTTTCTGGTTTAATTAGGACATTAAGTTTTTTGTTTGTTTTTTTTTTTCCGAGGTTTAAGCACAAGACATTTGAATGCATAATTCAGCATGCACACTGGCTAGCCCTGCACTTCTCTTGTTCTGAGGTGAAACAGATTGGGAAGGGGGAGACAGCTGTGAGAACATCCTGTGGAGTCAAACAGAGCCAGTCCCTAATTTACATTGTGGCCTCAGAGATGAATTAATTAGATTTTTCTAGCATGATATTGGCAATAACCTCCTGGACCCATGCTGGGCATACACACAGTTTGGCATGGAACTAGCACTGAGGAGCAGGAGATATTGATTTGATGGCTCAGGGAGATTATCTGTAGTGTCCTGAGTGAAGGGAGATGGGGGAGTGTTGGCTCTTATGAATTGCCCTGTTGGGAGTGCTGAAGTGCCCTCTGTGCCTTCGGGACCATCAAATATCAGCTGCCTTCATAGCTCTGATAAAGCAAGTGATGGAAGTCGTGGCTTTCTCTATCCTTTGAGTATAGGTCACAATGGATCACGTGCAAAACTGGGTGAGAGGCAGAAGCTATATCTCTTTATCTGACTAAAGGAAAAAAAATAACAGGACAAAACCTGTATGTGTTCACATGCATGTTTGTATGGACGTACAGAAGGAAAGTGCTTTTTAAAGTGGGTGTAAAAACCTACAATGTCTATTTTTTTCTACCAAAATATAAAAGCACACAATTATACTTCTTCTGGTATGAAAATTTGTCATTTTCATGGTAATCAAAATTTCATTTCTGACAATGTGAAGAGGAGAAAAGAAGGTAAAAGTCTACCTTTCCTTTTACAGTCTTTGTGCATTTCTTAGAAGAAAGAGGGAGTTTGCTTAATAGAACCCTTTTTTCTCCCAAGAATTTTTTGATCTGGAAGGGTAACCTAAAAGATAATACAAAAAGCACTTATTTCATCAATAGTAAGGAATAAAAAAGTAATATCTTCTCTTTAGAAGTTAACACTTATTCATTATGAATTTTAAAAATTCCCTCCATATTTTTTTCTCCACTCTGTTCTCGGCAAGCCCAAAAACTAAAAGATATCTGCTGAAATACTGTAAAGTTTCTCTGTTTGATAGAATACAAGGAAATAGGATCTAATTTTATTATGAAGGGGGACTACAACTGATACACTGGTGACATCTTAAATCATTAATGACTTCACTAAGAAGAGGCTTATGTTATCTTCTGATTTTACTTTTTCTTTTCCCTCCTAACTTCCCACAAAGTTCCAGCCAAATTAGAAAACCGATGCTTCAGGTTTAAACTAGGAAAAAAACTCCGACAATCAGCTAATGACAGTATTTGCTTATTTTCAATTACTTTAGACTTCTGTGTTTCAAATCAGCAGGAACACTTAGGTTTTCATCCCCCCAGCGATTACTAGAATCAGACAAGTTTGCAGTGAAAATGCAGACTGGGCAGCAATTGATTTCTGCTAACGGTCACTCTACTAATGAACAATCTCTGATTTTATTCTACTTATTTATGTCAAGTTGAATCACCACTTCTCTTAATGCCCTTGGAAACAGTTGCTTCTTCATCTTCCTTTTCTGAGAATTAATGCAATTAATGACAAAACTGCTGCTATGGCACATGCGTGATGCACTCATGTGCCATCTCTGCAGACTGGGTGGTTTCTGTTACAAATGCATGATCCTGTCCAAGTTTCTGCTTATTTTTAAACACATGGCATAAAACTACCCAGATTTCTTCCTAATGTTTATTCCCTGGCAACTGCTGGGTTTTCATCAGCAGTTTTAATGCAGAAGATTAGCTAAAGCCAATGAGCTCTGTGATGGATAACAGAAGCAACTGGTTGCTCTGGCAAGTCCCTCCAAGAATCTTTATTAGCAACTGTTGGGATTGCCGACTCCAATTTTTCTGCAGCAAAAGACCTTGTAAGCAGAGCTGGGTGGGTGGTGTTGTGACAGGGAGGTGTTGTGGTGTTGTGACAGGGAAGTGTTAAAGGAGAGGGGACTCTGGCATCAGGAGCGCTGAGTGCTGGCTGATGCACTTCCAAGACCTTTATGAATGTCAGCTACCGGTGTGGGAGGATCACGTGGCCAATTTCAACCAGCTCTTGGGATTACCTGGGTATCTGGGGGATCACTGAGCTTTCCAAGGATGATGTTATTTCTTGTCAGAGAGCAGCCAGAAGAGAAATATGAAATGAAAAGAATATTTCCTCCTGATAGTCTTTTTCAGAAATTGTGAATATTTATATAAATCAGTAGTCACAAGAGTAGACCTCTCAGAAAATAGTTTTGAGACATCTGAAATTTGAAAACTAGTAGATGAGTGATTCTTTTTGGTTAAAGTGTTTACTATTTGAGTCCTAAGCACAGTTCTATGAAGCTTTTGAGTCTAAGCTGGCATAGTATACAATCATTTCCATCAAAATACAGCACAGTATAGTTGGGAAGAAAAGAGTGTTCTGTTGTTTTAAGGCAAGATGAACATTCAGTAGATCTGGCTTCAGTTTTGCAAATATTTCTTACACCTGCAAAGTGCACCAAGTATTATTTATTATCCTTTTTCCTGCTAATGCAGACAGTAAACTTTCTGGGAAAGAGACTGACTCTTTTACAATATGTTTGTCAACAAAACATTTCTGAGTTTTAGTTTGGATTTACAGATGGGGCTGTACTGCAAATGACTTTGAAATTTGTTCTGGTTTGTTTTTATTTTTTTTTTTCTAACCCCATTGAGTTAAAAGACAGGTATCTTGGATGAGGACTCAGCCATCTGCATCACAAGATTAGGCTGCTGCTGAACACCTACCTGAAAATATAAGAAGCTGCCCACTCAGAAACTTTCCTTTATGCAGCCCACATAGCCTTTCTCAGACGCCACACATGTAAATGTGCATTGCACTGATAGTGCCAGGATTTCCCCCCTGCTGCTTAGCCTGCTAAGGCAGTTATGCAGGGAAGCAGAAGTTATTTGTTAAGATAATATCTATTTTCTTTAACAAGAAAATTATTCCATTGATGAAGTCTGAGTATGAAATACCACCTGTTAAACAGAACGGATTATTCATGGAAGGCCATTCATTATCGTCAAGGCTGCCAATATTTGTTTATGCATAAAGAAACTCTAGCCTTTGTGCGTTTTATGTTTCTATACCCATTAAATTTTATATTTTTAATAATCAAGTTACAGCTGTTCCAAACAGTTCTCTCTCCGGGGTACCCTGAGGTTCTTTTGTCTGTATTCCCACTTACTCTACATAAATACTTGCTCTGAATGATCTGTCATGAAAATGTGATTCTTATTTTGAACTGCATGAATTGATGGGCTCCCTTATATGCAGATGTGGCAGGTTAATGAGGCAGGGTTTTAAGGGATAGGAGTGTTAGAGTCTTGGCAGGATAAAGTGGCCAACAGACTGATTAGATTACTATGGTTAACTCACAGTATTTGGAAAAAAAAATCTTTACTAAGGAAAGGCATGCATTCTGTAATGTTATACACTTGCTGTATTATACTCTTGCTTGGGCGAATACAAGGCAATTGTTAAAAACAAAAAAGACTAATATTAAAGACTAATAATAGAAGGTAATAAATTATACAGAAGATGTTTTATTTCTTTTGCTAACAGTTGAAGTCATGTTGAAGAGGATCTCATTCTTTAATTATGAACAAAATCCAAACCTATTAGTGTAAATCTCAAAGTATTTTTCTTTTGGCTGGTTTTCCTTTGAGGAAATCTGAGCATCTTGTTTTCAATACGTTGTAATGAAATGTTTTATCAAAGGCCACATAATAGTGTTTAGATGTTCGTGTCATTTTTCTTAAGAAAGAACCTTCTCCAGTAAGTAATCACAGACACATCCTAACACATTTCCTGGTGCCATTTTGTCGCTGAACTGTTCGTGTATCACCTTCAGTATTGTGCAGTGACCAAAGAGAATTTTGGCCCAAACTTGATCCAAAGTCTGCAAGAGGTGCTGCTGGTACAGCTAGGTCAATATTATGGATCATCTATCACCACCTGGATTCTAATTTTCATCTATCCTGAATGTCTCTAAAACCATTCAGATTATGATTTGTCTCTGAAAAGTGAATATTTTAAAATGATCAGGCTCATTTCCTGTCCAGATGTTCAACAAGGCTTCCAGAAGCATAAAGCTGACCAGCAGATTTCAGGCTAAGATGCTTGGGGTGATCTACTAGCTGAGCCAAGTTTAAGGTCATATAGAAGCCTGCATAATTTCCAATAAAGAAAACACAGCAAATTCTCTTTTCTTTGACTTGGACAGGCTTCTGCAATACACTGAGGCCCATTTGCAATAATAGGAAAGGACAGAGCTTGCCAAAATATTGTAGCCTAATTAGGCTGAAATTCAAATGAGAGAAGTCCAGCTGCTAAAAGGAAAACTGTGAAGCTGAAGAGCCAGAAACAATCCCAGGTAAGTTAGAGATCCCTGTACACATTGCTGAAAGCAAATCTAGCTGGCTGGCAAACCTGAAAGAGAATTGCTCAGTGACTGTTCAACCTACTGAAAGATTTTACCCCAGGCTGTAACGCTTCCAAAATCTGCAGCAACAGATCCAGAGGCCTGGGGCAAGTGTGTCTTGCGTGCTTGATGGGACAGAAAGTTTGAAGTTTACCCCAGACTTTTATTCTCATTTGGTCAAGTTAATTTCATTTTTTCATGTTTGCAAGTTTTCTTTCCACCCTCCAGTCTTTGTTCTCACCCTGAAAATAGATTGGGTGTTTATGCTCTAACAACCTCCAGCTGATTCAGAGCTATGGGGAAAAATCTCCCATCAGCCATGAAATCTGTCTGCTACTGTCTAGTGTTTCATCCAACTTCTCCAAAGTTAATGTCTGTTCATATGGACATATTTTTATAAATCAGTGTATATACAAGCATATAAAATTCACATAATAAGTATCATCAGCTACGCCTTTTTTTTAAAAAAAGACATACTTAAAATTCAAAATAATTTAATATACAAGAATATTTTTCACTTTCATATCCTGAGAAAGGAGTGCAAAGCTATCAAATTTACCTTGCATTGGGACATTAGTTACATTACATATCTGAACATCTTGGTTCTTATTATTTTCCTCATCCTGGAATGCTCTCTTATGGAGATTATTTACAACAACATTTCCTTTAGTCATCCACCTGTGGAGGAGCTAATATTGCCAACATCCGCTTCCAACAGTCATGCTGTTGGTCCCTTAAATACAAATATCTCAAAAAATCAGCATGTTTAGTAAGGTTTTCTTTTTCTTCTTCGTCTGATTTTCACTGTTCTAAGGGTGCTGTAACAGGACAGAAATAATGGCAGGAAATTCCAGCTGTTGTTATGTTGTTGGAGATTTTGAGCAGACACTTTTTAAAGTGATTCACAGGGCACAAATCTCTTAGAAATAAGAGTCACCTCTGTCAGGATCGTATAGGAAGAAAGTATTGAGCTTAGGAATACTGTGAGAAAATTTAACAAAATCATACAGTGAATCTTTGCCAAAGTCTTGCTTGTGACCATTAATTTGGCAGTCTTATTGAATGGGTGATGGAAACCTTTCACTCTATTAAATAGCAATAAATATTGAATGGATTATCTGATCTTCGGTGTGACATCAACAAATCTTGTAGCCAAGTCATGCAGGGATACAGCACAGATTTACTGATTTTTTTGTTGGATTATTTTTTGTCCTGCAGTCGCTCCTCAAAAATATCTTTAAAATCTGTCAAGCTGTTATGAATGCAGTTTGATTAGCATCTTAGGAATTATGCATTCAGAGCCTATGTCCTCAGATCAAGTTGCAGCAGCTGAGTCTTACCATTTTTACTCTACTCAACCAGCAATAATCATAGGTCAGTTCATTAAAAAAGAAATGTATAAAAGACAAAAATGTAAAGAAAATCTCTAGTCTTATATCTGTGCACTCCAGCTGAAGAGAACTTATTGATACCTGGTTACAGAACCAACTTCCATGAACTGGTTCATGTTATTGCTAGAACTTGATTAAAACCAGGAGAGTAATCCCTTGCCTTTCTCTATGGGCATTAGAAGAAAATTTTAGTTTTTCTGTGTAACTACAGGCACCCTGCACAATTCCTGTTATCACATCTTAGATTTGACTTCTCAGTTCTAGACACAAATCAATAGCAGTAGGATTGGCTTTCAAGGAACACCCTTGCAACCTTCTAGTGCATTGCTGACCATCACCTTGCTTAAAACTCTAATTTCTGCCTTACTTTTTTACTGGCTGGTTGTTACTGGCTTCCCTTTCCACCTAGTCTCTTGTCCTAAAGCATCACGAAGTTTTTTGGGTTTTTTTAATTTTAAAGTTTCTCTAGCAACCATGTATATGTAACATTTGTTTCAGTGATGTAGCAGAGCATGGATTTTTGTAAAAGCTGATAGCGCTAAAGCAGGAAGGTGGGTCAGCATCCTATCTAACTTTCTGGTATGAAGCTGATTGTGAAAGTAGAAAATCAATATACAGTAAAGGTGGTGCATGTTGAAACTAAATTGAAATGATTGATTTTTTTTCTCCCAGGATCATTAGATTCTCCCCCAAAATCTTTGTTTCTGGTTGTGGACAAATATTTACTCTTCACTTTAAGTTCATGGTGTAGTTAATTTATTTTGTGGGGAGTAAGACGTTACTTGCACAGGAAAAAAATGCAGGAAATCACTGTACTTCAGAAGCATTCCCAGAAGTCTCTGTAAACACAGAGCACTTAAAGGGATGGATATCTTCATAATCCATGAACATCTTTAGCTGTTGCAAATCCCCACTCCACCCCTTGGAAAGTCGATTATGCAGTGCATTAGTGCAGTGTCATTTGCTATCAGAAGACTTTGAGCATCCTTCTGACATGAGGCAGAGCTGGCCTGGGGCTCATTGTCAGCTTAATTGCACAATGAGAGAATAATTGTATTCATATTATGGCACCTTGCCTTGCTCAGGTGCTTCTCACATGCTACATATGTGTGTGCCAGGCAAAATTTATAAATAAATCCTGTTCTGTGTTCACACCCCAGGTGAGACTGCAATAAAGCCACAGACTCTGCCACAGGGTAGGCAATTCAAAGAGTCTTGCTGATCTTCAGGGCGCTAACATCTGAAGTCCCCCTGTGTTTCAGGAAACTTGTGACTGGCAATTGAAATCATGCTATATGTGTCAAGTAGTCAAGTCCTTTTCTGTTTTGGATTTAGCCTATGTTTATGCGCCAGCTGTGGCAAATTAAAGATTTAAACTTCCTACATGTTACTTACAGAAATAGATCCTCCAGGTATCCTGATTAATGTTGGTAGGAATAGACCACTGATATAAACTCTGGAAAGATTTTCACCTCCCAAAGAAAAAATGGTTCTTCGTGAGTAACAGAGCAAACCAGGGCTGGCCGTGAAGAATCCCTCAGCAGAGATCTGCCATGCTCGCTTCAGTCCTGTGCTCGGTGACCTTTGCAGCAAGGCTCTTAGAAATTCCCTACATGCACGCTTCACTTTCTAATTAATTTCACCATCTGGAAGTGTTTCCTTCTATTCATTAAATGCAGTCCTTTCTTAATGCTTTCCCATTGCTGATAATCACATTTCTGAGGCTAACCAGCTGCAAACTCAATTTTTTGAGAACATACAGAGTGTGGTCACCAAGCAATGCAGTGGTTGAACTCAGGAGAAGAAGTGCTCACATCCCCTGTGCTCATAATTATTTCCCTCAGGTTTTTCCTACTGGATTCCATAAACCCTTTTACACTTATTTTTAATTTACTTACTCATTCTACCTATTTTTATACAATTTTAATCTTAAAAAATCTGTCTCATTGACCCCACAGTGATTGTTTTCCTAACTTAATATTCTAAGATTTGCCTTAACTTTGACCCCCACCTTCATTAAGCAAGTTATAACATTTTTACAGTTAGAAGCTGATAGTAAATCTCTGGTCCTACTTTCTCATGTGTAGGTCATGGTACTATTAAAACCAAAAATTAAAATAATCACCTTTTCAATAGTCTCTAATGCTTCAATTTAAATCTATATATGACCTTTTTATCTTACTAATCTAAGATTTATGCTTGAAAAAATCTTCCAATGCATTATCTATCAAATGTTTACCCTACAGCAATAGACATCAAAGTCTGAAATGTCAAATTTTGAAGTACTCATTTAACATTTTTAGAACTTCTTAACCCCCAAAGTAGCCTTTTTCCCTTTTAAAGACTGAAAACTTTAAAAGGACGCTTCCTTTCTTTTCCTGAGTATATTCTCTGCATATTCTCTATCCCTTTTCTTCTGCTTTCAATAGGGAGATGAAAGATAACAGAGGAATTGGAAGAATTTTGGGAGAAAAATGCATACTGTATCTCTCTCCCTTCTCCTTACTATCATAAAAGAAGAAAAAATTATACTTTCATGGGGGAACAGTCAAGAGAATGTCTGAATGAATCAATGGCTAATACATTTCCCAGATTCCATACTGGAACATCATTTGAAATGACAAGCCCTCTGTGTAAAAAAAGTTAGTTTTTCAATCTCCCCTATTAGTAATACTTTGAGAAAACATAAATGCTTATGAAAGAAGATATGGAGGCAACTAGAGTTACAAAGATGCAACTTAACACAATTTTCTGACCACAGCAAAGAGTAATATCTAAATTTTAATTTTTTTCTCTCTTTTTTTTAATGTGTTTCTCTAGAAACAAACAAGGTGTCTTTATCTGTTTGATCAGAGAATGAGGGGAAATGAGATCAGAGGGGAAATACCACAAGAGCAATGCTCTATTTCAGGTCAGCTGCTGTTCAGCTCTAATGAATGTCAGTGTTTGCAGCATGGGGCAGGCTCAACCCTGCTCTGCTCTAGCCCTGAAGATCTCAGAGTTCAGGTACAAGACTGTCAGGACCACTGTGAGAGCAGGTGCTTTCAAATCAAAAAGTCAAACATTTTCCATTTCTGAACCAGGAAAACAGTGTGTGTACAAAAATCTGTAGGATGAGCTATTCTGTGGCAAACACCTACAAGTGCCCTGATTCTCAACCGGAGACAAATCATTCTAAGGAAAACGGGGTTTGCTGTCACCTGTTTGACTTAATGACCACTCCAAACTCTGGAATTAATGTGGTAAATCCTTGCTTTGCTGTGTACTTGCTAGCAGCACGTGCCTTTCCTTGGAGCACAGGTGTAGGAAACAGCAGCTCCTCCTCCCAGATGTGCTGCCTGCTGGCCGTGTCACTGCAGGCAAAGGTAATGGCTGTCCACTTGCCCCCATGGCACAAAATCTCTTTCCTGGTATTCAAAACATATATTTACTCTCCTGCAGCTTTCTGAATTATCAAATATACATGGAGAATGTTACTAGATGGAGAATCTTTTTCCTTCCTTTCACAGATGGAGATGACAACGTGCTGCCTCAGAGGTTTGTGCAGGCATGTGACACTGGGGCTGTGCTCCTCAGGCAGTGCAGCTGAGTCCCCTTCTTCTGCAAAGAGGGGTCAGTTCCTAACTGTTTTCAGGGTGTGTGTTTTCCACTTTGAGAACATCAAACATCTTCAGAGCCACCAGTTACAGACGAGCCTTCACCTTCCCAGGTTGGAGTATCCTGCCATGGGGCCATTCTTGTTTCTACCTTCTATATGACCAGTTTCAAGTTGCAGAGGAACTTGGTTCCTTTTACTCAGAACAGGAGCTCAGAATAGGGATGTTAATATCTGGCTGCTCCTAGGGATGTCTTTTATCTGCATCTAATTATAATTTTTAAAGTGCTTTCCAGTCCTCCTAAGAAAAGGCCTTGATGCTCCCCAGCAGAGAGCTATTGTCCCACGCTGGGACACAGCTGGCAGGCTGCCCTGCTCCAACACAATTTCTTTATGGTTATTTTAAGATAATTAGCTGATCTGGTACCTAGTGCGCTTCCTAATTCTTATCTAACATGACCAATTTCCAAGCGCACACAGTTGTGTGCATGCACAGCTCTAACAGGAACGCGTCCAGAGGGCTGGAGCCACGGTAAATGTGTGACCATGGCCAGAAACAGTAGCAGGGGAGTAGTAAAACCCTCCTAGAAAATGTGTCACTACTCTGCCTAGGAGTGGGAAAGGCATAACCATGACCCAGGCAAGGATGGGGAAGCTGTTACTTGATAGTTTTTCCTTTAATATCATCTTGGATAAACAAATATCTGTGAAAGCATTAGATGAAGTGCCCAGCTCTGGCTGGAGAAGCCGTCGCTTTCACGCAGCGCTGTGGAAAGTGAGGCACAATTCAGCTGGAATTTAGAAGCAGCTGTTGCACCAGGGTTTGTTTAAAGCTGTTTTTTTCTGGGAAGTCATTATTTGAAATAAATCTTGTCCATTAAATAGATACATTTGAGTAGTTACATAATGCAACATTGGGTTTGATAAACTGGAAAACCATACGATAGTCAAAAGCCTAATCTGGATAGAAAAATAAATATATAATTTTAAATGGAGCACTTATGTATCTGAAAAATACTTTTTTTTTCTAATCCAAGCTTTAGTGCTTTAGAAGTTTATTTTTCACTGCTGGATACTCTTGAAAAAAAGCAAAAAAGCCATACAAAACCCTTGTTTCTTTCAGTATCTCAGACAGGGCTCCCCAGAATAAATGCTTTTCTGTTTAATAAGGATATATTTTCTTCTAAAATACAGGGTTTTCTTTTTATATGTTTATTAATTTGCATTTTCAGAACCAACTGCCCTCTGCATGAAGGCATGAATATGAAAGTAAGGCTATCTAAGCTCAGAGATAATGAATGAAAGAAACCCAGTCTGAAAATAGTGATCAGAAATCTATGGAATTCAAGTGAAGAAGAAACATTGTAATATTAGCATTGTACAGAAAAGAAACTTGAAACTGTCTAGTTTGATGTGCCATTACATGTTCTTACTCAGAGAGAAACAACAACAGTAACAGGAGATTGAAACTAATCGTGGCTTATGTGTTTACCTGGGGGATTTGCTATAATCAGCTATATCCAACAAAAAAATACTGAAAGGCAAAAAGGCAGATGGAACTATAAAACTTTATTTATTAATATTGCTTTGTGTTTTAAGCTGTTATGGTTCACATGTTCTTGATAAAAGGATTGAAATGCTTATTTTTAATTAAAGATGGAGTTTCATGCTTCTGCACTTTCTGACACCCAGATTTTGTGGTGCAAATGCTCAGAGTTGGCAGTGTTTGACGCAGCCAGGTAACACGAATTTGGATTATAAAGGTTATTTCATGTCACTTGCACTGAAGTTGCCTTGTATTCCTGTCACAATGGGGTGAATCAGAGTGTCTCTCACTCTGCTCCCCACACTGCATTGTCAGGGCTGTATTTTTAGGTGGAACATGGCAAATTTAGGTGATGTGCCTCAGATCAGAGCAAAAGTCTATTTCAGTGGAGGAGTTCAATGCAGAACTGCCAAACTTCTTTTTAAGTTTCCTCTTGGTTGGATTCCCCATCCCGCTGGAACTACCTTCCATTAGTGGCACAATGTATGACTCGAGCATTGCACTCATGATTGTGTACTGCAGCGAAGTGTGGATATTATCTGGCAGATAGCTTATGATCAGGGCACGTAAGCACAGCCCAGAAGGACTGCTTCTATTTTCAGCTGTGCTACCACTGCCTCTGATCCATGACAAGGTCATATGAGTCAATGAAATCCCTGGCTGCTTGTCTCCAATAATTAAGCAGTAAAAGTTTTAAATGTGCACCCCAAATCGAGAGGTCACCGTGTTGATTGTCTGTGTAATACTTTCGTGGGGAGAAAATACCAGATCCTAAAGTGCTCTTTAGTCCACCCAAAAAAAGTCTAATCAAAACAGAGCTGGCAGTTTAAAGCAGGACATGTCTAAATGAGAGGCAAGATAAAGATTTTGAACACCGAAACGGAATAAAAATTTGTAGAAATTATGCAGGGGATAGATTCTGCAGATCTGGAAATCCTTTGAAAACCTAAATATATTTCCAGGCAGAATTATCTCAACTGAGAGCTGGTTAGTGAGCTCAGTACAGGAACAACTCCATTTTATGTCTATGGCTGTGATGGTCTAATAGCCATGCTGACTTTGGCACAGGGTTTTACTTTCACTTCAGATGTTTTTCTACTTAATGCATGGACTTCTGAAGAAAAAAACATGATTGCCTTTGATGAATGTCTTCTTGGAATAATAGTTGTGACTGGTAGCATATTAGTTGTTACTATTGATCCCAACAAGCTGGAATACTTCTATGAAGTGCAAAATGAGTAGAATCAATGACTTCAGATTTCTTGTGAACTGCAAAGTGACAGTGTTTTTCTCTCATCACATCACCAATTGTCAGGCATTTATTTGTTTCCTGATAGATGCTTTTTTCCTTGAATAACCCCTGTATATCTTTCTAAGTCACTCACTGATCTTATGTCTTCCCTAATCATTTCATATAATATGTAATTTTCCCTTCCAGACCTCCTCAAAGAAGAATTTTGAAGAATTTTAAATCAGGAAAGGCAATGATGTGTAATGGTTTGGCTAGAGGTTTGCCTTTATTTTTATAAAGCAGCAGCACAAAATGACTCAGAATAAGAGGATCTCATTTGTAGAGTGATGAACTGGGGAGAATCACTTAGAAAAAAATGGACATGAGTAAATAGTGTGTGAAAAAAACCACAAATTTAATTAGCAAAAATAACACTGATTTTGTTCACCAGGAATTTTTGTAAACAATAATTTCTGTGATTACTTATCTTTTAATTTAGTTGTTTGAGGACATCATCTTTCACTGTTAATGGATTTTGTCATTCTCAGCTATTTGCCACTCAGCAATATGACAGTTTTATAAATGTTCCGACACCCCATGAAATATTAGCTAACAGGAAAAGACATGTTTTTGAGGATAACATGGGAATTCAACAGCACCTGGAGAAGAACTAACATAATTTATCACCGTTTAAGACAGCTGAAGATCTCAATCAGCCACCTGTTACTTTGAAAATTATCATTAGGCATAAACAGGGGCAATTTGCAGCTTTTAAAGTTAATTTTCAAGCTTTTACTCGTGGTTAATATTAATTCACTCTCGGTAAGTCATGAATATCAAGAAATTCTGAAAGGATCAGCTTTTGTTTTCTTGAGTTTCCTCTTCCAAATCTCAGAGGCCAATCCCCATGAGAATAGCTTAATTGAATTAAGGGTGGGGAAAGTTACCTTAACTGGGCTTTCATCATGTCTGTAGAAATACCTGAGAAGTTTGACTTCAGCTTCATTTGAACGTCTCAGATGAACCCATTGCTTCAGGTAGATCGGGGAAATAATGTAGTTAAAGTGCAAAAAGAGTGGATAACATCTTCCCAGGATCCTCCAAATATTGGACCCTAGTTGGGAATTGCTTAGAAGCGTATCAGGATTGTTCTGGGTCAAGTCTTCTCTTACTCAGGGTATCTTCCTGAGTCCGGCCAAATTTAGAAAGATTAACACAAATTTAGGAACTCAAGAAGTCAGTAAATTAATATAGGAATATAGGAAGAGGAAAGAAATCACTACAGGGTACTAGAAAAGATTCTGTCTTTGAGGGTGTTTAGTAAAACTTATTATGCACCTTTTTTGTGTGTGTTTTAGTTTGTTTGGGGTTTTTTGTTTTTTGTTTTTAAGGACCAATGTGGCTTTTTTTTGTTGGAGAGAAAGAAGAACTGGGGCAATCATGGAGTATTGGAATTGTATATAAAATTCAAACCATTTACAGAATCTTTTCTTATTATTAGTTTCTTTCTAACTGGTCAGAGATGTAAATAACATTTTTGCCATTATTCCTTTATGACGGGTCTTTTGTGGGAGGAATAGGACCGAAAAACTCACCCACACACAAACATATATACACACATACTGAAAGAAAAAAGCACCAACTTCTTTTGAAGTAAAGGTCTAGCAAAAAAAAAAAAATCAAACTAAACCTTAAATTTTATGTTCCAAATGATTTCTTTAAAAATCTATAACAGACAATAAAATTAAAATCCATCAATTAAGTAATTTTAAAATCAAAATGTTCCAATCCGGAAATATCTGAATGGAATTGTGTGAAATTATCATGACTTTCTATTAGAGTTTATATAAATCATATTTTGTTAGGATTTCCAAGTCTTTTTACAACCATTTTGCTGCTTAATAATAGTTTTTTTAAAGGGCAATTAGGGAACTGTAAAATGGTGATTTTTAAAGGGCAATAGTCATTGCAGGAAATACTTAGTTTGACATAAATAATAATCAGCACGGAAAACAAATGAGAGAACAGCACTGGTGGGGCAAGAAGCAGCGTAATATAAAGTAGATGGATTAAATATATATAATTTGTGATGAGTTATTCTGCAGAAGTCCACAGTTACACTTAGAATTAAAGGCCTGGAGGATTCAGGATTCATTTAAAGAAGCAGGATGCCATTTAAGAAAAAAATTAAAACAAAACTCCAACCTAAAAAATAATTGACACCAAGGGAGAAAAATTTGTAAACTCAGGCTGGTTAGAAAAACATAATAAATTCACAAAGTTCTCTGAAATGACTACCTGACCTGACTTCCACTGCACATGTAAATAAAATAATTTTTCAAAGGAGGAGTTCCCAGGGGATGAGAAGAGGAGGGTCATACTATGTCATTTAGGAGCCATAATAGCCTTGTTAATATGCAAAGCCACAGGAACTGTGACATTCTGCTTTACTGGTATCACTGGAGGGACTGCTCCAGAGACAGCCCCAGCCTCAAGCAGAGCAGGCAGTGGCCTGGTGTAGTAGAAAACTGAGATTAAAAAATGGCTGTTCCCCCTTCTACATACATTAAAGCCCTATAACCCAGGTTAGAGGTGACAAGGGAGAAGTTGAGTTGTGCTGAGAGTCTTCCCTTCTGAGAAAGAAGCACGGAAAAATACAGGTGTTTTTCTTTTGAAATACAAGTGGCCATCTTTGTGGATGCAACAGCAGTTTCTTCAGTTCCTCACTCCTGCCTTGTGGCAGAAGCAGCCCAGCCCTGGCTTGCTCATTCCCACAAGTGAGGTTTTGGCCAAGATTTTGGGAAACGCTGAGACAGGACCTCCTGCACATTTAATTTTAGTAGCTGCTTCTCACACCATTTCTGCTTCCAGAGCTGGCTGTGACATTCCTTTCTCTGGGCCTGCCCTCAGCCAAGGATGGCAGAGCAGTCCCAAAGCCGCAGGGAGTGAGCTACTCCATCCACATGCTAGGGCTGAGTGCTCAGCTCCTGAACCTGCAGTGTCCCTGGTGCAGGGCAGTGGTTTACACAGCAGTGACAGGGTGGCCACACAATGGCTCAGCTGGAGGTGCCTGGGACTCTGCCCCCTCTGCTTTTCCCTCCTGCCCCTTCCAAAATCACCATCAGCTGGGGCAGCTCCATTCTGTGCATCTCTGCTGTGGTGGATATGTCACTAGGGAAGGACACAGCCTTGAATAATGGCTGATTCAGATGACCTATCACTGTCTTCATTGGTTCTTCATTCTCCACAAGTCTTCAAACTAGAGTATTTGATTTAAACCTTCAGACATGAAAATAAAAACCAGTTGGTGCAAATGCTTAATTATAATTAAGTCCATAACCCCATAACCCATTGTCTATTATAGGTATCTTCCTCATGATACAGTACTGACAAAAAAGGAAGCTGGAAATGGAAGTGCTGTTAATTCTAATGCAGTGTCACCGAGGATGAAAGTGAGGCCAGAAAACCATTTTGTTGTAATTTCAGTAGAGGATTCTGAAGTGACAGGCAAAACCAATTTATGTTAGGCAATACAACAGTTTAGAGCAGATGGCAAATAGGCTTTATCACTATCACAGGGAAAGCCCTGCTTTGGATTTTTGGATTTCCTTTTGGTTTTTTTGGGTGTTTTCTTGTTGTTTTTTAGGTGTTTTCTGGTTTGTTTGGGTTTTTGTTTGTTTTGTTTGTTTGGTGGTGGTGGTGGTTTTTCGGCTGATTTTGTTGGTGTTTTTTTCTACAGATTTCACAGGGTTCAGGTGCAATGGGAAAGCTGAAAAGAGGACAATGAACAATGAAGGAATGATGACCTGTGTAAAACACTGGCTACTCCTCATACTCTTGGAGATAGAGTTTATTACCTACTATGCTTGACATTTATTGCTGCTGCCTGTTTCTAAGATTCAGCACCGTGTTCTTCTATTTGCAGCATAAAAAGCTGAGGTTTTTCCTTTAGTTTCTCCTCACTTGCTTCTCAGAACAAACCTCTCCTCCCTGACCTTTTTTGACAGGAATTTCAGGGAGTCCTGTACTCAACAGGTTTACAAACCATATTGCTTTTAATGATTTACTGGGGAGGAGAGGAGGAAATGAGGAGGGTGAGCAAAATCCAAGTGATATTCTGTAGGCGAGAATATAGCCATGAAATGTGGACATGAAGATTTTATCTTTCAGTATATTCTAGAAAATATTAAGTCAGGAATTGATATTGCTTTTATAAAAGGGAAGTGTCAGTTTTCCCTTAATATTTATGTGGGCATATTACTATTTCCTTTTATATCCCCTTTTATATTTGGAAGGCTCATAAGGTGCTTTATGTACTCACTCAAAGGCAGTATGAATAATATTTCACTCATTATGAGATGCAGCTCTGGTGTGAGAGATGTGGCCAGTGTTTCATAGTCCACAGCGAAGATAAAGGTTGAAGTCACACAGTCAAGAGTTTGCTGTTTCCATTCCAAAGAGGTGCAGCACCAGGAAAGGCTGTGGGATTCAGTTGTGGCATTCAGGTGCCCACTGCTGCTATTCCCATGAAGCAGCAGCTCTCTCCCCCACACAATGTAACTCCATCCTGTAGCAAAATTTCAGATAATCACAGAGCTGGAGGGTTTTCCAAGGATCACCTTGCTGAAAGGAGGGTCAGGACATAAGTCAGTCCTGGATAGTGTCAAAATGATCTTTTCCTGAAGATTCCCAACTGTTGGGACTTGCTCCACTTTGTTTGGCATCTACTTAATCTTCTATGTCGTGCAGGGATTCTCAGGAAAACAGACCTGTCAGAGTCAGCAAGCAAGAGGGTATTTGGCACCAGACTCCTAGTGCAGCAAAAAATAAACTTGTAAACAGCAAAGTTCATGCACCCAGCTTTCCTCTGACTTAAACAATCCTGGCTTTCTCTGGCACTGGCTTCCCCAGGGCACTGCTTCACTAAATCCTCCCCATCAAAATTCTGGGCATTCTCAGGAGCATGTGATAACTTTTTATAATTCATAATGTGGATTTATCGCTACTCTCCTGTTTAATTTAACCTTTTGAAATAAACATAAAGGAAAACAATGATGTGCCAGGAAGAGGACACTATTAAGAGGTACTGTGTGTAATTGACTCAGTGGGATCTTTCAAGTGCTTTGGAAAGAATAAAAAAAAGAAGACATAGTGAGCACTTAAAGTTCTCAAGGTTACAATCTTCATGAGATAATAATCCAGCCAAACATCAAAGATTAGCATTGATAGGAGGCATTTTTAAAAATGTGTGTGTATTTTTGGATATATTAAATTATTTTGAAACTTGTAACTGTTATGTGGACACTCCATTTCTGAAGATGCAGGGATTTCACCTGTGGCAGTCTAAATCTGGAGTAAATCTGCTTGGAGGGGTGAGGGAATAGTGGCAGAATAAGAGTCAAATACTGGACATTTTTTTTCTTTTGAACTCAAGGGTCAAATCCCCAGGTGGCATAAATAAGGGTATTTTCCTGTAATTTGAAGGCTGTGATGGTCTGAAATATTTAATCAGGTCAACTAAGGTTAGTCCTGATTCACACAGATTCAGAAGAGCTCTGTCAATTTTACGCCCTCTAAAGGAAAAAACCCCATATAAATTTTTCTCTTGTTTACATTGAAGAAATCCTGCAAATAAATGGTGCCCATCAATGTAAATGAATAATTATTTTGCTAAGGGGTTATAAGTTGCCCTTTGGTATAAACCAGTGTAGGGCTTAACCCCTTTAGACAGCTTTAAAAATAAATGAACCAACCTTTCATCTAAAGCTGCAGAGAAAATCCCTTTTTTCATTTTTCAGTCTCCTCTTACAAAGAGAAAAAGCAGAAGCGTTAATGAGCTAGTCAAATATTCAACCCTTGCCAAGGGAGAAAGGATCCTTCACTCGTCATGAGCTCAACCTGATAAATCCTTTTTAATGAGTGTATATGCTAACATTGTATAAAGCAGCCATGAATCAGAGACCCCACAAAGCAAAAGTGAAGAGGAAATACATCATGTGCGAGAGGAATTGGAGCCCAAAATATTTCCATTCTGTCTTTCACAGAGCAGAGAAAGCATGCTTATTAATTGGTTAAGTCCATCACTAATAATCTCTCAGCTATGCTCAGTCTGTTCCCCAGCACTTTACACAATGTCTGTGCAGTAATATGCCGAGAGAAAGGACATTTTCTGGTAGCTGATAAAGGAGCAGCAAAATGAGAAAATTGAAAGGGAGGAGTATAATAAATGTACTTTTCTAGTTCTGCTTGGCAATTCTCAGCTACTCAGTAAAGGGATTGAATCTGTGGGGGAATTTCTCCATGGAGATCTTGTTCCTGCCCTCCAGGAATATGCTGGTGCCTTTGGGATTGTCAGACACTGAGGCAGCGGGCAGCCATTGGAGTGTGTGCTGGCTGGATTGTCCCAGATTTCTCATGTCAGCACTGAGTGTACTGACACCCTTGAAACCTTTTGGCTAATTGCTCTTTGACTCAGCTTCCCAGTCAGCCCAAGAGACCTCATTGGAAGCAGAAATATCAAACAGTGGCTGAAAATAAAAAGCATTCACAAACAAAAGGCTTAAATTTGCTGTTTCATTATTTTAAAGATTAAGAATTCTATGCCTTTGGATTAATTTGATCACAAATTTGAGGCCCTTTAGAGTCATATTTTCCCTGCTGTTATGGTGAATTCTTTGTTGAAAGGGTGATCTCATGAAGCAAAAGAATTCAAACAATTAAATTCTATGCAGAAAACTGTCTTGAACACAAGGTTCATAATAAAACTGTGAGCTGGCAATGCTGAAAATCCTGCTGTAGTTCATTGTGAGAGACAACCTGGAAAAAGAGGCAGATTTTTGGATGTTGTAAATCGATGTAGCTCTTCTGCTTTTGCAGAAAATACACAAGTTAAGCCATGTCCTCAGCTGGCATGTGAAACTCTGTAAGGATCAAAAGAAGTGATGAGGGCAGCCCACAGTGAGTAGAAAGGTCATTTCCTTTCAAGTAAAACCCTCTCTCAAGCCGTGACACATCAGCTCAATTGATACAGTCTATCTCTCACCCAAGTTTAAAATCATCATTAAATCTTTCCCCTGATAATTAATGTGCTTGGCAACTCCTGCTTCTCTTTTAAAAAATCCAGCTGTAATGTAAAGCTCTTATTATTTTATACATAGGTAGTAGCTTTTATCAGAGTTGGGAAAAACAGTTTCCAACATTTAATTTTTCTGAGCTTCACTAATATTCTTGCTGAGCTGTTAGAGTATTTTGCTGTTAGGCCTGGAATAATATGTGAAAGGAGATTTTGATGTGTTTGCCATATTTTAAAATAGCTTCCTTAGGATGTTATCATATTCCGTTGGTGTCTTGCTCCCTGCCATCTGTTACATCATCACAATACTGTAACATGTTTAGCAACCCTGGGTTTTAGAAGCTTGACTGACAAGGTTTGTGAACTTAGAGGCTGAGACTGAGAAAAGAGTTAATAATTCCTCAACACTGATGTGTTAGGAGAGATAGATAAGACTTATTATGCTTTCATGTCTTTCTCTCACTTATTCATCACTCTTTTTCACCGGGAGTGTGATGAAGTCGGTGTTGACAGACGCTAAACACACTTGGAATTTTCTGTATAAGATAGGGCATTGTCTGATGAAAGCAGATGAAAGCTGATATTTCCCAAACCTGAGAGGAAACCACACAGAAAATTGGTAATATGGATTCTTCTGAAGTTAAAACAATGCATTTGTAGTCAATTTTCTATCACTCAAGAGAAAGCAGGATCCAAACCTCTCCAGGCAGACAGCTCATAGAGCACAGCTCTTAGCAAGGATGGTGCATGGACCACCTTCTCTTTGTGAGGAATAGTTAAGCAGCTCATTAAAATCTGCATTCAAATCACACTCTAAGTGGAAGTTTCTCCTTTGGAAGCGGAGTTTGCTTTATATGAGGCACAGGTCCATGCTGACCATCAGGAGCAGCTGTGATGAGGTGTTTGTGAGTGCCAATACCACACCAGAGCATCATCCAGAGCAAGGCACGGGGTACGTACCTGGGTTTCTCTTTGCTTCCAGAGTAAGATATGCAACAGAGGAAGAAAGGAAAAAGCAGACTGAATCTTGGAGACAGGCAAGAAAAGAAGGTGGAGGCACATGAGTGGAGACAAGACATGGGTGTTTAAGACTGTCAGGGATTTGAGATATGGAAGGGCCATTCGGGAAGGGCTAGAAAGGTTTTTCTGGTGCTGGGAAAGTAAGGATCAAACAAGGGGTTCAGATGAGTGATTTACAGTGATAGTGTGGCGGCACAGAAAGGATACTGCTCCTTTGGAGCCTCCAGCACTGCAGCTGGGCATCAGGAGGAGAATCCAGAGAATAGGAACTGTGTGTCTGAAGCAGGGCCTGGTAAAGGGGACCTCCAGGAGTGCGGCAATGGAATAAGAGGGAATTTTAGATTATGTCAATGGAAATATTTGACAACAACAAAGTCTGAGAGAAGGGTATCAAGCAGAGTACTAACAAAAAGCACACATTATCGTTCACGTTAGCAATGATGCTTTTAATCCATATCTATCCCACTCAACCAAGGTTTAAAAAATGAAATAGAAGAGCTGAAGAGTGCTTGTTCCCGGAATCTAAATTATCTGGGATAATCTGTATTAAGGGGGCATGGAATGGCTCATAAAAGGGAAGTATAACAGATATTGCTCAGTTAGTGAATTATATAGTGCTCCCTTGCAATACAGAAAATTCACAAAGAGGCTGATTAGGGGCACTGGAAAGAAATCATAGGAGAGATAAGCTTTAAAGCTCCCATGCTTTAGAAACATGACATACTGCTTCTCACAGATGGAAATGTCACCCTTTATTTGGATACCCTGCTAAGCTTCAAACTCTGTAAGAAAAAGTCAAGTTGGTCCATGTTTTGAAAACTATATAAGAAATGTGGGTCTGCTCTCATTTATTCTAAAGCTTTTTCCATGATGGCACTAAAGTGGGTGATAAAGAAAACATAAATGCAATTTAAATCCATTACATGTAAAGAGGGATGAGTTCAAACGGTAATCCAGCCATGTATCATCATGCCGCAGAAGAGTAAATGGCATCCATTATGGGACCATGACTCTGGCACCTCATGTGCCTGAGAAATCAGTGAGCAAAGGTAACTTTTTTTTTTTTTTAGCTCATACCCTCGCCTTGACTAAAAAATCTTTTCCCCTCATGGTTATGTTCTATTATATTCCTGTAGTGGCACTTTAGATTGACAGTGCAGGTAATTAATATGGAATCCAAGTGAAAATGCTATAGAAGCACTTGTGACATCCACATTAATAATGGAGGGTTCATCAAAATTAATGTTATTACAGTAAATACCAAGAAAATTAACTGTGATTGGCTCATTATTTTAAATCATGCTCTCATCTACAACTGACTCTTCTAGATGGCTGCATGGAATAGGCACGGTGATGATTCAGGACTTGGAACCAGAATGCAAACAGAAAGCACGAAGAGCTGTGATCAGCATTAGAGAAAGTCTTTCATCATATCTCAGGTGCACTTTGCTATAAGGTCCATAAGAATGGAAGCCTCCTTCCCTCACTTCCCTATCCAGTATATAAGTATAATAAAATATGAAACCATGAAGAAAGAAATCCATGTTGCAGCAGCAACACAATTGTGCAGAATCTGGAATGCCCAGATTTTTATTTAGCAAAATTCTGTTTGTTGTTTTCCACCTCTTATTTTCATGCTGATTAAAACAATGCATTAGATTTGCTTCAGTCACCTGAAGCAAATATTTATAACTTAACTGGGAAACTTATTTTTGGTATGTTACAGAAATTAAAATGACAGGAACTAGGTGATCTTCAAGGTCTCTTCTGACTGTAGCCATTCTGTGTTTCTATGTAGGAAATTAAACATTTGGTGTAGAGAAAAGTAATTGTAATTAAACAGAAAAAAACATGCAAATAATGGAGGAAAGAACTGCCTTTGTACTTATTGAAGACATTGCAGAGATTACACTACAATGCTTTCGCATCAGGTTGGAGGCTTTGTTGCTGAAAGAAAAAGTCAAAGATTAAGGTACACCCCAATTTATTGACACTATCATGAACTTCAGTGGAACTGTTCTGATTTATGCCATTTTGAGACCTCGCTGAGAAGCTGGGGTGTTGAAAACAGTTTGCATAAACTGAAAATCCACAGAAGTTTGGTTCAGTGATGTCTGTATTCTTTCTCAGGTAAGAATTTTTCCCTAATGCCCCTGAGGTGTCATTAGTCCTCTCCCCATTGACACTTGCTGAAAAATGCCTCCAATCTGCATATAAATTATGCAGAAAAAAATAATAGAAAGAAATCATAGTTGCTCCTGAATTAACTTTGGGCTTCATTTTAACACACAGATTTAAAAAAATGCCACTCATTGTAAGGAAGTTTGCTCTTTTTCTTGTTTTAAATTACATTTTTCAAAGAGAGAAATGAGTTTTCTGCTTCTGTTGAAGTCAAAGCAGAGATGACAAAATGAACTGCCTGGCCTTTTAGGAGGAAACCTTACATTTGAAAATACCACTCTGAATAGAAGCTGGGAATTTGTACACACTCATTTATCATAGAGGCCATGAAAGAAGCACCCTCCCTTCCCGTCTGGAGAGAAGGAATGAGCTATCCCAGCAAAGACACTGCTGCAAATTGCAACTAAACATAGAGTATTTTGGAAGTTTATTACCATGGTCCATTTCAAAGAAAAATAAATATTTATTCTCCAAAGCCTGTTCTGGAACAATAGAATCTGTGTCACTTAGGTGGCAGAGGGATCCTTCATTTTGTCTGCTGCCACTAAGCTTGTTTTGCATCTTTAGTGGAACCAACAAAACTGAATGAGAAAATCATTAAGGTTAAATCTGATCTTCTGCAGTCACTGTTCTGCTGGAAAACATTTAGGGGTCTGAAGATGGAAGGTTGAAAGTGTGGTAGATGGGGCTGTTGACTGGTGCTGTGGGTAACACACAAGCTGGATAAAATATCATATAGTGGGGGTTGCAGTTGTCTGGGTGTGACAGTGACAACGCAGTTTGCCTATGCCATAGTTCGTCCTGATAATTGTGTTTTTATCAGAGGCTGTTGAAGGGCTCTGGTTTGATCACTGGTGCACATGAAGACTCCTCAACCTCTCCTGAAAGCATGACTGTCATTTACATGGCACACAATTCTTGGTATCAAATTAATCTACAGAAATAAAAGACTAGGCTGCGCACCTCTGATATAATGTATCTGTAACCCAGGAGCAGAGACTGCATGTGTTTTGTGGGAAAAATCCCAAACACTTCAAACCTCTTCTTAGCTTCATCTGTTGGTTACTTTATATTTTTTTAAAGGATTCAGAAACCATGTAACAGGGAAACCGGGAAACTTTTAGTTCTCTATTCTGATTAAAAGCTGCCTCTGCCCTTAATAATCCAGGTGGGATAGTGATGAACTTCTGCACTATTATTTAATGTACAAAATTGATTTTTGAAGGGAAAAATAAAAGTTTTTATGAAACAACTCCTCAATAAACAATAACTATCTTCTACACTTGTGGATGCACATGTGTATGCATGTTTATAAAAGAGAAAAGGTGAAATGGCATCTGCAAAATATAGCTTAGGTGGCCAGGAAGAGTATTGTAAATCATCTTGCTGCATCAAGCCAAATGAAAGAATTACAAGGAAACAGAGACAGGAGAGATGGGACTTGTTCCTTAAAGAAGACTTTCAAAGAAGCATAAGGACAATGTGATAAATCACTAAGATTATCCTGAATCAGCTGAACTACTCTGATTTCCAGCAGGTGTATTTGGTCCTTAAAATTAGGAAAGCGGGATTGTGGCAGTCCTTTCCTTTTACAAAGTCCAAGGTTTTAGTGAGCCTAAAGCTGGCTCCTGTGGGTGCGCCCTCAGCACCTTCAGTGGTGGGCTGAGGTTCTTAGTGGGCTGAGCCCATAAGCAACGTGTCATACTGGGCAGAGTTCTTGCAAAGGCACCAGGAGGATCTGCTTGAAGAGATCAACATTTTTGGTTGCTGACCATGGGCTTAAATGCTTCTTTTGGTGAGGGGGTTAATGCAGTCACCTCCTGTCTTGCTGATCCAGCAATGATCCAGATCCATGTGTGACGGAGGCCAGGCCTGGGCAAGGCAAATAACCCAGACCCAGAGGCACAAGGCACATACCATGGAGAGCTGTGCTTCTGTAGGACTGCCAGGGCAGGTCAGCGTGAGAACCCGTGTCCTTTTCCTCCCAGTGTACCATCATGATTCATTTGAAGGAGAATTGACACATTGAGGTAAAGACCCTGTTACCCTTGTGAGCCCAGCCATCAGCAGAACCCCCATTTGTGGTTTGTCTTCACTGAATCATACACAGAAGAAGAAAATAATTGCATACACTTTCTCATTTTCAAAGCAAAATATTAGGATAAAGTCTCATCTTTCTTTCTTCCATCCTCTTCAAGTCCAAAGATGATGGGGGTGAAGTATCAATTTATCAAAATCCCTCAACTACAGCGCAATTAACTTGAACTGAACAAGAGAGATTTTTCCTGTGATTTTGTATTACAGTCAACCTAAGTATGAAAGGAAACAGTGTAAGGAGAATCCACCATGTGATAAAAGTTAATATTCTAGAAGATAATGAGATGTAAATTGCTAGTTGGAACAATACCTACAGGCTCAACTCTTCATACTTTTTTTTATTTAGCCAAAGATAGGGGTATTTTTATGTATTAATAATTTTCGGTTCTTGAGCTCTTTATAAAAGAGATCAGTAACAAAATGTCTTTGCTTTTCAAAGGAAGAAACTGAACCCAAAAGAGATTTGATATGCAGAAGTCCTTAGCAGACCAGATACCCATGATAATACCACAGATTTCCTGAGTTTCCTTTTAAGCTCTGAAGTATGATGGTTTTTACACAATGGGGGTGTTCAGCCTGGAGAACAAAAGGCTCTGGGGAGACCTTGGAACCCCTTTCAGCACCTGAAGGGGCTCCAGGAGAGCTGGGGAGGGACTTTGGACAAGGGCCTGGAGGAATGGCTTCACACTGTGGGTTAGATTTGATAATGGGAAGAGATTGCTCCCTGTGAGGGTGGTGAGACCTCGGCACAGGTTTCCCAGAGAATCTATTTCAAAAATCCTTTTCAATCATTTTAAAAAGTGGATTTAAAATAACAATTTTTAAAGGGTTTTGTTTCTTTTTTCAAGGGGAAGATGAGAGAACACAACGGTACTAAAGTTAAGCACAACTTTTTACAGTTGCTAGAAGAGGAGATCTGCACATTTATCATCCCTCCAGAATCTGTATTTCAGGATGTTTTAGGCAAGGAAAACACCTTGAGGGAAACCAAGCAGTGTTTGGGAAGAGCTGCTGCTGGTCCAATACTCAGATGCAATTAAAATGCAGGAAGCAGTCTCTGATGTTTGTAATTTTCTGACTCCAAAGTCCAACACTGATGGAATTCACTATGTCCTTCAGTCACTCCGGTTTGTGCACTTCTTATTTATGCTAAAATAACACATGAGACAATAAATGAGGCTAGTGTTTCACAAAGCCATTGTAAACCCAGTGAAACCAGAATAATTCTATTTATGGCATTTATCTGGATGATTTACCAGGCATCCCACCCCGCACACACACTCTTTACAGAGAAAAAGGCAACCATCAGTTGAAGTAAGACACATTCTGCTAGTAAAAACAGTCAAACCAAACCCCTCCTCTGATGAGATCATATCCACAGAAGGAGACTGGCCAGCCACATCTTTTCCAAACAGGCTTCTCAGAATTATCAATATTTCTTTGCTTGCAAAGACCAATTTTTCTTACCCTAGAAAGCTGTTTTGAAGATGACTGATACATTAATTCCCTTTCAAAAATTAAAATTCAAGTCATAGTAGTTCAAGAGTTTTGAATTGAGAACATTATCTGTCCTCTCAGTCCGCACTACTCATCTTTTGTACTTCTGATCTTAGTCTTACAAGGCCGTCATCCTTGACCATCACATCAAATCTTGCTTAACACCACGTTCTACTCTTTGAGTGTGACAAATTCCCTAAATTTAGCAGTACAGCCATGAATATCAGCAGAATCAGTACAACTCAGTTATCCCAGTGATCCCATTTCAACCCTAAATCAGTCAGAAAGCAACTAAACTACCCAAGTGCAAGCATGCTACATTTTCATATTTACACTCACAGTGTAAAGGTCATTTCCTTCAGTTTAAGTCCCAAAAAACACAGATATAGGATGTTTCAATAGCCTGTTTCTGTTTCCACTTCATCTTTTCTCTTTATTTTTCAATTCCTTCTCACATCAAAATACACTCATGTTAGGGCTCAGCCTGCCTGCTCCTCTCCACCTGTCTTATTCAGCATGGAAAGCCCTCGCACTTTTCATCAATGATAACTGATTTTTGATATTACCTCTTAAAAATATCACTTTTTACTTTCTCTTCTAATGTCCCTGTGCTAGGGGACAATCTCATAACACCTGCAGATAAGTCACTGTGTCTTCTTCCCTCAAATTATTATTTTAAAAACTGCACTCGCATTAAAAACCTAAATGATGGAGTTATAGCTGGGATGGAGCTGTAGCAGGGTATCAGAACACGAATATAAAAGTCATCTTAAATGAGCTGATTTGGAAAATCAAATGAGGAAGATGTGCACAGGAATAATGAACTGCAAAAGCTGCAAAATAAGGAACACTTGCATCCTTCTGCAGAAAAGAAACTTGATTTCTTTAAAACATTAATATCAATATGCATGAAGGGTGCTCAGCTGTGGGGGTTCAGGTATGCATCATTTCACTATAGTTGTTAAAAAACCAACTAGAATATATCTAATTCTGACACCACAGTTTAAAAAATAGGGAAAACTGGAGAAACTCTACAAACAAAACAGGGCTTATCTGAGATCTAAAATATAGGAAAGGCTGAAATAATTGGGATCAGTAGGGAAGACTGAGGACAGCATTTCATCCTTCAAATGTGCCTAAGAGGCTGCTGCAGAGAGGTAAGTTAGAGTAGTGTTCACGAGGCATGAGGAAAAGCTGCCGGGCAGGAAATTTTGTTAAGCAGTGGGAGAGACTGAAGCTTTTGACTGGTTATTAACCAACAAACACCTCCCAGAATTGACACTGGTGTCTGTAAGGTGGTGGGCAAAATGGGATCAGCTCTGTTTACTATAACATTACATTTCTGGAGAAACCCCAAATGGAGGGTGAAGAGTTCCTTTAACCAAGTCAATGAGATTTCTCTTGGTAATATAAAGAGCATATTTCCTCAAGTGGCTACACAACTGCACTCCATTTCGGGGCCACAACAGGAGAGCTGCGTGGGAGATTCCCTGGCCTCTGGGAAGTGCCCAACATGGCACTGCAGATAAAGACTTATTTCAGTGGTCTGGCAACTGAAATCTCATCTGCCTTTTAGGCTGGAGTGTTGAAGTTATAACCTGTTAACCCAAAGTTTGCAAGAACACCAAGCTCTCACACAACACTCCTGCAGGAGCTGGAATCAAACACTCCCCTTTCCCCACTAAAACAAAGGAAATTCTCCCAACGTTGAGCACATGAGGGAACAGAAGGCCAGATTCAGTAATTAACTACTCACATCTAAAAATACAGCAGAGCTCCAAGCTGCATGTTTTCTTGTTTCAGCCTTTGCACATGACATCTGCCCTGGCATGAATTCTCAGCCCTGGTAGTATCCTGGAGCTGAGCACTGACTGCTCTTCCTCCTCCTCCTCTTTCCTCAGCTTTTCCCATTTGTGCTGGGATCAGCTCCAGTCACACTAAATATCCACCTCTGCTTCCCCATAGAAGCAGCTCCCTGCCTACTTCATCTACAGCCAAGCAGGAAACAGCAGTGACTCATTTACTTTCACCTTTTAAATGGCCCTGGGCAAGTCCTGGCTCTTCTACCTTATCTTAGAAGTTTAGGGAAAGAAGAACTTGGGCTGACAGACCGAACTGTGCTCTAAAATGTTCATGTGATAACAGTGCCTTGCTGCCTGGAGAAAATTAAATGCCCAGTTATAGCAGCAGCAGGCCCATTGCAGAGTTCAGGAGGTTCACCCACCTAAACCATCTTTTAGTGTCAGACACAGCTTTAGGTAACAGGACACATAAATAAATCCTGTTGCTAAAATTATAAAATTTGGTTATTTTCTTGTCATTTCAAAACATGGAAAAGAGAGGCAGTGTTTACTGAGATAAGTAATTTGCTTATGAATTCTTAACTAGGTGAAAGAATATTCATTTTCCTTATTGCTTCAGATACTGTGCTGATAAGAAAACTAACACAGATATGTGGAAAATAAAAACCCTCAAAAGTTATTATGTCCTGAAGTCTGATTAAAAGAGGGAAAAACACCTGCACCCCTGGGTAACCATCATCCATTTCAGATCAGAGCTCTGGTAACTATTATGACTTTTTTTTTAAATTACTTTAGGGTGATCTTTAAAGGCCCACATATCTGTGTCTTCTCTAACTCTCTGCTAGCCTGGGTGTGTGGGTCAGTGGTAAGTTTGGACTCTATGAGCACTGGCCTCTCTTCTCATCTCTGCTGACACCCTGCGTGTAATTTCCTTGATTTCCTGCCTGGAACATGTTACTGGTGATATTTACTCCTGTCTGTTTTGGCACAGCGAGTCAGCAGCAGAGCTGATACAGGAATTTACTGTGAATTTAAGAGCATGAGGTCAAGCTGAGCTGTGGCCCTGAGATGCAGCTGATCCTTTTCTCCTCTCCCCTTTCCCCTGTTCAGACAGTCACTTGGGGTCCAGAGAGGAAGGTAGGTCAGAAGCTGGAGGCCACTTCTAGGCAAAACTTCTTATCCTTCAACTATTTTTTCCCTAGAAGGAATCTTTTGTATATGTCTTCTGATAGTACTTGTTTTCCCATCCACGTGAACAGCACTTTGACCTCAGCTATACCCTGCTGACACAAATCAGACACCGAGACAGAGCCAGCTCGCTGCACACAGTGTTCCACTGCTGCCACAGTGCCTCTGCCAACATCGATTCATCATGTGCCCATCTCCAGCTCAGAACAGCCAGAGCTGCCGCTATCCTCTGTTTCTGCCTGTGGCTGTATTTCTGCAGGCTGTGATCATCTCAGATCACACACACGCTGAGGTCAGGAGGCAGAGCAGCAAACCCGCCCAAAGCCCAGGGGCGCTGCAGGTGTCAGCAGTGACAAGCCAGTGGGCTACAGGATGGCCCTGTGCCCCAGCAGCATGCAGAGGACAGCTGTACTGTCAATAAGTCTCTGATGAGAGCAAAGAGACACCCCTTGCTGCTGCTAAATATTGCAAACCCCACATGCTTACTTTCCAAACAAGAACCGTGGAGCTGGGGAAAGGTCTGGAGCACAAGTCTGATGAGGAGGGGCTGAGAGAGATAAAGGTGCTTAGCCTGGAGAAAAGGAGGTTCAGGAGTGACCTTATCTCCTCCCTGAAGGAGGGTTTCTGACAGATGGGGCTCAGTCTCTTCTCCCAGGTAGCAAGTGAGACCAAGACAAAAAGGCTTCAGTTGTTTCAGGGGAGGTTAATATTGGATATTAGGAAATGTCTTCACAGAAAGGGCTGTCAAGCACTGAAGAGGATTCTCAAAGAAGTGGAGAGGTATTTAAAAGATGCGTATTTAAAAGATGTGTAAATGTGGCACTTAGGGAGATGGGTTTAGTTATTGGACTCAATGATCTTAGAGGTCTGTTCTTACCTAAATGATTCCATCAGTTTATATGTCCCACCCATATTCACCAGCTTGCTTTTTCCTAGATGATTTTATGAGACAGGAAAGACCTTATGTGACGTGACTGTGGTTCAGAGAGGGAGGCTGGAGCCCTCTATTCTACCTCACGCCTCAGCTCAGGCAAAAATTCACCCTTTCCTGCAGAATTACCACATATAAAGCCAGATTTTTTCTGATTGCTTCCAAAGCAACAACTCCAAACCTCTGAATCTAAACATTTAGACAGCTGACTCAGAGTTTAAAAAGAGCAGTTACTGGAAGGTTTTCTTATGATGGAAAAGGAACAGGGATGATTCCCCCCAGTTGTGAGCTGGGACATTAAAGTCTTTGGTGGGAGCTGTTCCTTGCACTTCACCATGGTTCTGCAGAGGCAGCAACTCAGTACTACACAATGTTCAGATGTCCATCTAGATGGTTTTGGTTTTGGTTTTAATTTATAAAGGGATAAAGCATCCAATTCCTGCCACTGTGGGAAAGGGACAGCTTAGGCGCTGCTCCCCATTTCAGGGAACAGAGTAGAAGCACCAACTAACTAAATGCATTGCCCATAGAAATGTGAAATAAGGTTTCCTCTACATGCACAGAGTTGGCTTTTGTTCTCGAAAGTACATCAGAGTAATAAAATGCTCAAGCTACAGACACTGCAGCCTGGCTTCCCTACTTCTACCATAGCAGCTAAAAGCTCCCAGGTTTTATTTTTCATTTACCTGCCATCCTGCCTCAGTATGTGTCATCTATTTGTTCCACAAGAAGAAGGAGGGTTTCCTAATGAATTTCCATTTCTTGTCCCTTGTGTGTCTAGAAAGGGAAATCCACCACCTGCAAGCCAGCAGCTCCATCCTGCATCCAATCAAATGCCTTCTGTGCCTCTGTGATCCTGAGGGCTCTCCCAGAGACAAAGCATCCCCAAAAGGGGAGAGTGGATTTGCATAAGCATAGAGAAACTTAAAATTTTGGCTCACATCCTTCAAAAATAGCAAATAATTGAATTTCTTAGCCTGTTAACAGACAGAGGCACTGAGAGTTTAGCCTATGCTGCTCGGCTGAGCCTGCTCTCACCTGAAGTTTGCCAAGGGCAGGCAATGTACTTAAAGGTAGGTGACCAGGCACAAATACAGCTGAGGTGGTTCTGAATATCTTGGACCAAAGAACATGCATTTAGCCCAAAAGAGCAGTGCTGGAATTCAGCTCTGTCTGCACACATATACAGAGGTGTCTTTTAAAGACTATTATCTCATAATTTTCTAAAATTATTTTCCAAAGGATTCATTTTACTGGTGACATGCAGTATAAGGCAAGGACCCATGAAAGCTCATCATAATTCTTTCTATCAAATCTGTGAAACTGCCTGAGGTAGAAGTGTGAAGCAAGAGATAAGAAACAAAACTTGCCAGATTTTGAGATCAGACATGCAAACATCATTCTGCATTGCATTTTAGTGGTTTAATTCACCACAGGGAAAAAAAATTATGAAGAGGGAGATATCAGAAATATCAGAAGCTGAGCATATTGGAAATTAATATAGAAGACAGCAAGGTATACATACATGTTTATGTATATACATATGTGTGTGGTTTTAGATATATATGTACATACATACATGACAAGGTTACTTGGGAAGTTGTCACTCTCATTCAGTCTCTGCTCTCCCTGAACTGTTGTTTTTTTCATCAATATGAAGTGGGGCACAGCACTCAAACTTATTTCATCTTGGGATTCATTTAGGGAGCCTCATTTCTGGGGGCGTACCAAAAATTGCATTTCAAATTGTCCTCAGGGGCAAACCCCTGCATTAAAGTAATCACACAGGGACTTGAACTAAACAAGGAAAATTAAGAGGAAAAACAGTAAATCTTCTTTATATGAAGGGTTTACACGATGCTCAAACAATGTTGTACGCAAGATTTTAATGAGAAAAATCATGTTCCTGTTGTAAAGCAGCCACACAAATATTCAAGCAAGTAAGAAAATTACTTTCCCAACTCTAGGATTAGTTTCTGATAAACAAACACCCCTGAAAATGTTGATGTCCCCTTTTCTGCCTGAGGAATTTGGACAAAGAGTCTCAGGGCCAGACAACTCACAGATATCAGAACAGCTCTGCTGATTCTGAGAGAGAGTTTGATTTTTACCAACTGAAACTGTTATGGGAAAAAAGCACTTCATACAGCAAATGCCAGCTGGCAGCAGATAACTGGGTGTGCATGTGTGAGAGGGTGGGTGACCAAGACTGAATGATTTTGCTGTTCATCTACTGTAGTCTACTGTTCTGCATGTTGGCTGTTTAGGTTAGGAAAACACCGGGCTTAGGGGACTGGGAAAAAGGGAGACTCCGAAAAAGGGATTCCCAATGAGAGGTGGTTTCCAAAGGAGGAGTGAGGCCAGAAAGGTGAAGATCCTGCTGGGGAAAAGATGTCAGATGTGGGGAACATCACGGAGATCAGGAAGACAAATGCTGAGGGACAGTCAGTGGCCAGGGCTTCCTCTAGTGGGGAGGAAGTTGAGACCTGGTGAATGCAGCGAGTGGGACAGTGAGTGCATGTGTGAGATAATCAAATAAGTTCTCATTTAACAAGCTCTGATATAACTTCTTCGTAAGTAAATGCTGGTATCTAGATTTACGGTGGGTGGTGGTTTACTCTGTCAAAGACCCCATCCCAACCAGTCTCCACAATTTTATTGTGCCTTATACAGCTTAGATAACTTGCTTTCCCTCCAGAGCATCCCACTCCCTGTGAAAAGGATGAGCTTAAGTGATAATGCAGCTCACAGCACAATATTGAACTACACAGTCAATCAGAAACACCAGTTAAGTATTTTTCTTTCCTTGTGTGTCCTCTTTGGGTGGTTTCACGCTGATACAATTCATTGGAAATCAAAATAAGTGCAACCCTACACAGGGAAAATTGCATTTGAAGGTTTCCCAGAGACTCAGTGGTGACCAACACTGGTAGATTACTTTATCAGCCTTGAAAGAAATATTCAGCACTGTTTTGGCAGCTTTGTCATTCAAGTGGCAGGAAGAATTCAGTTTTCCATTCAGCAGGTACTAATGCAGTTATATAAAATCCTAAGCATGGCAGAAAATGATCTCTACATACAGATACACGCACGTTGCTCCCAGCCTTCCCCCTGCCTTTTCAAGGCTGAGCAGCAGAAGGGATCTGACCTGGGACCTTGTCACGGCCACGTTGTTATTTCATTCCCTGTAAACATGTGCCAGATGATTGCATCTTTCCCTCCGGCAGAAGGATGGACGGAAAATACAGGGTCCTTGCTTGCTAACAAACCTTGGGACTTAGTGAGTTTCTCTCTTCAAGCACCAAATCTGCTGCTTTGCAGCTTTTGTGAGGCTTTTCACAGCTTTCCTTCAGTACTGCTGAAGATGTGTTTTTAGGCTCAGAATGTTGGCACTACTGAGAAGAGCTCAAATTTCTTTAGGAGAGACAAGAACCAAACTGAGCAGGGATTACCAGAGAAAATGACACTTAAATGAGGAACATCTCTTTATTTGTCAAGGAAGTGGAAGCTTGTTAGAGAAAAAAAAAGGTTTCCTTTCAGATAAAGGGATGTCTTTTTGAATGTTATACCAGCACATCCTTTTTATATGAGCCCCAACTATTTGGGAGTTTGGGTCATGACTGGGGAAATGTATAAACACTTTTGAAGGCACCTTTGAAATTCCCTCACCTTGGCTCCAATACTGAGGGAACATTGCTGTTTATGTATGATTATTTCAAAGTGAACTAAGAGAAGTTTTACTTTCTTCAGTCTGCAGGGTAGCAGCTGAACCATCTAAGAAAGAAGCAGAAGATCTTTCCACGTGGCTGGGATGGTCAGATGAGAACAGGAGAAATTAGAGGCTTCCCAAGAAGAGTCGTTCTTTGCTGTGGACCAGGGAAAAAGTCTTTTTAGCTGCAGAGGAGGAAAAAAGAAAGACATTTGTAATAAACTGAAAAGAAATTACTTGAAAAACCCCGTTTTCTTACAGCAAACTGAAGTAATCTCTGCTTAACTATAGCAGCTGTGGGGCTGAGTCCTGGAATCAGGGTTGTCTGATAGTCTCAGAGTTTCTGAGAGCAATTTAGTATTGATCACAGAAATAACAGAGGACAAAGGAGCCCTCCAGCCGAGAGACACAGAGCAGTGCTCAAGTCTAAACATTGCTATTTCTCATGGGGTTTTGATAGCCTGTACAAAACTCCCTCTTCACCTTTTCTTGTTGACTTTTTTCTGAAGGCCCCCCTCCGTACTCTGTGTATTCATGCTGCTTCTCCTGCTGCAGATACCAACCCGAGGGAAATCGAGTCCATGAAACCTTGAACGACACTTCTCTCTTGGGTGAGAGAGACTCAAGCGAGGCCAGAAATCAATATAATAGAGTTGAAGAAATGAAAGCTGGAGATCCATACACTTGATATCATTATTTTTATATTCAAGTGTATCTCTTCTACAGATGACCCCAATCCACTTACCTTCATACTCTCTTGAAAAAATGCTACCCAAATTCAGAACAAGCTGGAGGTCAGTTTTTCTACCCCCTTTATATTGTACACATGATTGATTTTTATGTCATTTGTGCCCGCTTCTAAAATTGTCTGTGAAAATATTTTGAAATGCTTGACTTCACTTCATCTGAAATTGAACTGTAGATCTCTTTTATCAAAAATACCTGTACTAGAACAGATTGCTTGTGCATGTGACTAAAATACTCCAAATTTTCACTGAGCTGGTCAGCTATGACAATTAAATATTATCATTATTTTTATTGCTGTACATGCTCAAACATAGAGTCTAAGCTTTAGGTTAAGGAATAAATCTGAAAATACCCACAATTTCTATATTAGTGAAATTTTGCTACTACTCTTTTTTAGTAAGAGCTCTTAATATTTTTTAAAAAAAATATTTTTCCATTCAAATGTTGAGGAAAAAGGAAAAAATTTAAGAGAATGCAATTTATATCTGAAATATACAAAGGTGTATTGCTCATTTTAAAATCAACTTCCAGCAAAACATGCATTTTAGGAAAGATGACATCTTCTAGTTGGTTTTGTATGTCTCTGATCTTCTGTATTGCTCTTCTACCTTCCTGAAAGAGAGATGGTTTATGCATTTCTTATTGTATTTTACCACAACAGTGAGGAATTACATGATCTAGCATGTTGTTTCTGAGTTGATTTCCATACAGAGTAAATGGTCTTTGCAGCAGAGGGTATTCAACAACATAGACAACTTTAGCACAATGAGATATGGCCAGATTCTGCAAAAAATAAATTAGTATACTCTACTGAATAAAAAAGAGCTATTACATTTTATATCAGCAAAGAAGCCCTGTGATACAGACTCAAGTTGGTTTAATAATTATTTTCTTGAATTATTTTCTGTATCTTAAGAAAATGAATAAATTAATTCTTTATGAATACCTTTTCAGTTTGACTCTTAAATAAAATATTTATGAAAGGTCTAAGAGACTCTCGTCATATTCTGAGAGTGATCTGACACTGTGAGCCAGGCAGTAACACTCCCAACACAATCTGTGTTTGCCTCCTGAGGTGACAAACATCACTAGCAGAGCCTAAGTGCAGAGATGGGAGAAGCTTTTGTTTTAGCAGCCAAACTGTGACAGAGGGCAGCAGGCACAAACTTAATTCTGTCACATCTCCGACTTGCTGTTTAGAAGGGCTTAGCAGAACATGCAGGGTGTGATGTGCCAAAGCATTTCACTAAAATTCAATGACTTAGTAGTGTTTCTTTTCTAGAGTTTTAACCTCTGAAGCATAAATGATACAGCAGAAAAGCAACGTTTGCTTCATATGCAGGTGATAAAGCACAGGTAGCAAGGAGCAGCTTGCAGTCAGTGTTATAAACATGCACAGACTAAAGTGTCAGCAGACTCTTGAGGACCAACAAGATGCAGCCCGTTTGATTCATTTCTATTGTGTTAAACAATGCATTACTTACAGTCTATGAAGGTCTGGAAAGTCCTGCCACAATGTCAGGGACACTTGCTTAGACAAATGGCCTTATTATATGTTATTGGCTTTCAAAAGGTTAAAAAATGCACCTGCTGCACAAAACAGACAACTGTTCAACCCTTTTGATCACAGACTCTGTTTCATTTTCATTTCATACATATCAAAAAAAAGATCAGTCGAGAGCTGAATGAACTCACAGGGCACGTAAGTTTCTATGGTACCTACACCCAAAATCACATAAGAGAATGCTCTAAACACCATAATTTTACTGATGTCCTAAGAGCTGTCCTCTGAAAAAATCTGGGGTGCAACTTGGTGTTAAACCCATGATGGAGCAAGTCAGCTGCTATACCTCTGCATTAGAGTTCTTTCCTTCTTTTACCACTTTTGATTTCAGCCATGAATCCCAGGCTAACTCTGCAGCTACCACTGGACTCTGCAATATGAAGTTTACATGAAATCTATCTTTTTTAACAAAAAAAAAGAATAATTTTCAAACCCCCTTCTATCTGATAAAAGCAAGTGCTATACATGAAAATCAGTCTTTAACAGAGAAAAGGAAGAATATTCAAAAGAAGATCTCTACCTGATAAAAATAAATGTTATAAAACTTTAGGGCAGGATCTAAGCTCTGGGCTGATGAATGTTCAGACAGATAAGAAGTTTGTGAAAAAAAAACAAGTTCAACCAGGGAATTCCCTTTGACTTGGTATTGATAGCATTATTGTCAGAAAAACACAAAATAGTGAAAAGTCAAAAGCACAGAGTTAAGAAGCATATTCCCCTAAGCTATAAGTCTTCTTCCATTTAAACCTCTCTAAATAGTCTCTGAGACCCAAACATGATTTGAATTCTAAAAAAACTACTAGCTAAATAGAGACACTCAAACCCCCTCTTGCAGCAGATGAGCAGGATGAAGTCAGACATGGAATCTTGGCCAGGGTCAGAAAGGAGTTAAGAAAAAAAACATTAGATTTAACTCACATAAGTCAAATCTCATGGTCAATTGAGTCCCCTGGCTCTGCCTCTACAAAGCATTTTCAGCTGTGAGATCAGGCCAAGCAATGCTTTGCAGTATTATCTTTGTCTTCAAGTTACAGACACCCTGAGAGTAAAAGGATGAAATTTTAAATGTGCTTACTGAAATGGGGAATGTGAAGGAAGGTCAATAATTTTACCAAAAATAAAGACTTTAAAAACCAGATGGTTCTACAAAGAGAGAGGAAAAAAACCAAAAAACAAAAAAAAGGCAAAAAACTGCTATTGTAACAGGAGCTGCACAGACTGGTTTTATGTCTGGTGAAAAAACCTCTGAAAATTTTGAAATTTTTCATGAAGGAGAGCTCTTCCCAGTGGCTAAGAAGAGCAAGAGTGGATTGTGTGGGGTGTTCAGAAACATTTAATTAAAAAAAAAACCACAAATCCTTTATGTCTTTATTGCTATTTGAAATATTACATATTTATCTGCAGGAAAAAAAATCAGCAAAGTAGGCAAACAGTGACTTCCAAATGAATAAATAAAGCTTCCAAAATTTTATGAAGAGTTGATGTCACCTTCTTAGAATCACGCTTTTTCCTCTTTAGAGTGGAAATTAAAATGAGTCAAAGTACCTCAATTTCAGTGGTGTAAAAAATATTGCCATGGACTCATTGTGGCCCCATCACATTTCCTATGAGTAGCTTTATGAATAATGCACATTAGATCCAGAAGTTGTCATCTATATTGTCAGAAGTGTTATCTATAAAGAAGATAACGAATATTTAGTTATTTTTGGAAGGCACTGCGTGCAGCTCTATTTCTGTAAATAAGTTTATATCTATGTCACTGGTACATATGCTAAACAGGAGTCTAGCTATATGCATAATGAGACACATGCAAGAATACTGCAAAATATTAATAAAGCCTTTGAATTTTGCATTGTGAGTGAGAATTGCAGCATCCTTGATATAAGCCCAGCATATTGCAGTGACTGGTTCCCAGGAAGAACTTCAAATCACAAATTAAAATATCGCCAACACAGAATGAGAAAGTAGTATGCCATCTAAATAAAAGAGGAGATACTAAGGGTAAGACTGCCTGATTGCCCCAAAGAGTTTGTAATTCAGTGACATGGTCTGATTTTGCCAATGGCACATGTATTTGAGTGGCAGATACCTTCATTGAAAGAACCACTAGTTCAGAGTGAAAGGATTTTAGACCTTTTAACATGTTCCTTGCTATCCTTAAGGCCCAGCTCAAGTATTTATCACAGCTCTTACAAGGAGTTAAACTCAGCTTTATTAAACAACCTGGTTCCCTTTCATTACAATGAGACTCAGATAAAACAAGCATTTCATTCCAGTGGAATTTAGGAGTCCATTTAAAAAATATATATGGGCATTAGGAGGCAAAATTAGTTTCATTGCATTCTCACACACTGGGCAGTAGGAGTCAACTATAGACCATAAGGTAAAACAATAACAAAAAAATGTATTTTGAGGAGATCATCAGAAAGAAATTCATAGGAAAATGCAGAGCGTATCATGCTACACTGCAGGAGAGCATACTAAAGTGAGGGCAAAAATAAGGTGAATTTACATTCCACTTAGGCCCACTCCATTTCAACAGACACTGAGCAGCAAAAAGGCCCTGAGGTATAAATTAGAGCAACAGCTGTTCTTAGCTTGCAACACCTCATGTTCAGCTGCCTGAAGACTCTGAAACTCAAGACACCTGAACAACTATTTCAGAAATGTTTGAATTCATTTTTTCTGGGTAATGTGCATCCCAAATCCCAATCAACATCTTTTGGGTGCAAAAAACACAAACCTGTGTCACTGAACATCACTAGTTAGGCACTTCATGCCCCTCCTCGGCTGTCTAGGTGAAGCCACCTTGCACTGCTCAGCAAGGAAAGGGATTGCTTTTGTTAATTGTTCTCCTAATGATTATATCCCCAAGAGAGAGGTAAATGTCTCTCTCCTAACAATAACATTCAGTGGGAGATTTGGACAGAATGCAAGCCTGCTTTGGCTTCCTTGACAGAGAAGAATCGACTGGTTTTGTATCAATAACCAGCGTTATGGGAGACCAGGATCACAAGCATCAGATAACACTGAAATTAAGTAGCACAATTGCTGCTCTTTATCTCTGCTTGGTTTGCTTCTGATCAGTCACACAAAGACTATTAGGGAAAGTCACAGGCTTGCTTAAGCAAAAATCAGGAAACAGAGTTAAAACTTCGGCATATTTCCAACATCAAAGCAGTCCTGTGCCTTGTTTACCTGAACACAACCTGCCAGATATGGGGCGTTCTGACACCTAGAAATATTGTCCTGTGGAAAACCGACACCCCCTCAGGCTTGCCTTTCCTACTTTATTGCAGCTCTTTTGCATATTCACTTCCTAAGCATCTCTTACCCACATTAGGATATAACTCTTGCTGGCTACCCAGAAGAATTCTGCTATGCTTAGCTCAGCATTTATCCTGCTTGGTCTTCTGGTTACTACAGCCTGATTTCATAGTTCTCTGTACTTCATGACAAAACAACCCAGACTTTCTAACTGAACAAAAATATTGTGTTTTCCTTTTCAAAACCACCAGATCCTCACTACAGTCTCTCAAGCTAATAGGACGGCTTCTGTGCCTCATCTGACCCACAATGGAATTTGTTTATATCAAGCAAAGAATACAGGTACAAACTTTATCAGCTCGTGCTTTTTGCTAAACAAAAAGAGATGGGGAAGATCAACAAGATCTCAGCTCTTGTCCCATGGTGTAATCCACACTTTGATGAATGATTTGAAAGATGTTTGTGAGGAAATGTCTGTGCATCTTCCCTGGGATGTTACGGATGGTTTGGAACAATCCATCATGTTGCCAAGGTCAGCTATAGGCCTGTCAACAGCAACCCCTTCAAGAATTGTTTCACGTCAGGGTGGACCATCTTTTTCTTTTTTTCCTTGCTGCAATATCTCAGGAAATCTCAGTTCAGGTCTTAAGACAGATGAGAGAAGAGAAAGGAAATTCTCCCCCTTTGAAACGTCAGAAAGGCTCAAATTGTGGCTGGTTTGAGACCATGTAGCCTGGCAAGGCTGACAACACGTGGCTAAACACGACTTAGCTCACGTTTACTACAGCAAGGAGATTTTCTTTCTGGTTTGTAGTCATTTATTTAGGATGGGATAGTGTTGGGACAGTAGATCCTGAGGTGCTGCAGCAAAACTGCAAACAGAGGGAAGAGAAGAAGCAGGTCTGGAATGACAGCAGATGATGCATTTCAGAAACAGCAGTAACTCAGTGGGAAACACATATGTATCATCCCAGAAGGGAGATTACAGCACTGAGCTCCACTGAAGTTCAAAACTGGAGCAGAAAGGATGCATTGCAGCTTTAATTATGCTATTAAGGTTTCTTTTCAGGGGAATTACCATCCATTCTCATGTACTCACAGAAATGGTAAAATCAAGGAATATTTAGGGAGTGGAAGAGTTTTAATACTGGGTGGCAGAGCTCTTACAGGCTCTAATTTTATTCTGAATAATAGAAATTGTTCCCAAGAGACACTTTCTCCACATCTGAGAAGTATAATATTAATTGCTTCTCCCCAGTTCTAAGTTTCAGGATACTCTTGAGTAAAGCAAGCAACCAGGATCACTATTTTATACTGGCAAAAAGTTAAATGTACCTGATTTAGTTTCTGGTTGCTCTCTTAAATTACCACCATTAGCAGAAGCTATTACTATCTGTGCTGATTCTCCCAGCTTTATTCTTCCTAAAGCCGGAGGCTTTATCCATATATTGTGTAAAACCACACGTACAGAATCCAGACTCAATCTCATGCACGTGCCCACTCATGCACATGCACAAAGTACACCTGAGCAGGCACAAAAGTCACTGATAAAAGAATAGCACAGATAGTGTGATCAGTCTGTGACATCTTGAAGTAAATGACAAAATCAAGGGGAAAAGCAAGCACGTCCTTTAATGAGTAAGCTCCACCATGTCTTGTGGCCTTTAAAACCTCAGAGTGTTTTTAGACACAAAATAATGTCTGCTTCCTTTCTCTATCCCTCTTGACAGCTCTGTGTGGATGAAAATCTCATCATTTTAAGAGGGCGGGGACAGGCCAGGAGGGGCTTGTAGCTGCTCTAGTGGGCTCTGCTCTTTGAAAGCCCCTCTTCACCAAATTTTGTGTGTCCTGAAAGTAGAACAGAGATGAAGAACATCCTTTTCTGCTTCTTCTGTCCATGCTCTTCTGAGGCCCTTCAGCTGACCCACTCAGGACATGTCTGCAGTTCCTTTCAGCACAGCTTTGGTGTATTGTCCCTCCTGTGCCTTTATGAAGTGCTAATCCATGAGCAAAGAACCAAGGGGCAGTAGGAATATCTGGACTAGAGTTGGTAGTTTAAACTACTTGTCTGGCACCCATTTTCCCACTTCTCAACTATTTCCAGTCCTGACATTGTCTTTCTCTAGCTGGTTAACTCTGTCTGATCCCTGTCGCTCCTGGGACACAGGGAAGCTGCCAGGGAGCTGAGAGCACCAGTGCTTTAACACATTCTCTTCCCTTGGCTGAGCAGCAGACCTTGGCCTCATCTCCATCTGCAGCGTCTTTGAGATAGCACCGGTTCTCAAGTCCCTGGGAACCAAAAACTGGGCCTTAGATGAGGTATTCTGGCTCAGGTTCTTAAGGAGGTGAATATAATTCTATCTTAATAGTTTTCATATGTAACTTGGTGCCTCTGCACTTGGAAGGATCTGAGTTTCCACAGCACAATGAATCCTCACAGAAAATCAAACTTTCTTCATCACAAATAGGTCAGCATAAATCTTTCCATCAACCGTTTGTATCAATGACAGAGTCACAAATTAGATATTCTGAGGGATTTTTTTTTCTGTCTAAAAAGAGACAGTTTTCAGCCTTTTTTTTATTGTTTATTATGCAAATGAATACGTATGCATGTATAAACATGTGTGCACATCTACAGGCATATGCAAATATCCAAGCCCTCAGTATTGATGCACACTTTTTTTTTCTGAATTGCAGTAATGTTAAACAGAATCCCTCCAGGGTTTTTCTCACCACTCCTTTTTACACGTTTGACAGATTTCCAGGGAATTAATCTTAGTGCTTTATTAGGTATGTGTTCTAAATAATTAAGTTTGACAATTATGTGGGAGAAATCTCAAGCAAAAAGAACTGAAATCTCTGAATGAGAAAAGAAAAATAGTGGGAAGGCTCTCTTTCTTTCGTTCTAAGCTACTCTATCACTCCCTTTGACTGTATCTCCTTTCCCATTAATTGCTCATCATGTTGATATGCAAAATATCAACTCAGCAGGTACATTTCATTTATTGAAACATTATTTGAGAACAACTTTATTAAAGATTCAAGATGCCAATACAAGATGACACAGTGCATAGCAGTTTGTAACTTGGCAATCTTTACAGAATTAAACAACACCCAGCAGCAGGTAGGATGCAGTGTGAATTACAGAAGGGATGGTGCTAAACTGGTTCATGGAGAATAAAATGAAAGTGTTCAGATACATGGTCAGCAATGGAGACAGGAAAGAGCAGGGATACACAGATAATAGAGAAGAAACTGTGTTTGGCAAGAAATGGAGAGGGACAGAGACAGGGGAAAGAAAACTTCTTTTAGGTTACAGAATGTGCAGAGGCGGCTGCGGACTTCATGGGAAAGTGATACCAGGAAAGGAAAGTGAGTTCTGCGGCTGTAGGGTTTTCTGTCTGACTGAAAGTTATTGTGAAAGGTGAAAAATATTCCATTTAGATTTGAGTGTTGTCATCTACTGCAACGACTCCCAGCTCTGCCTTTGAGAGCCAGAGTTCAGAGCACTCTGACAGTGGCGTGGCCTGGGGAGGACCTGGCTCCCACAAACCACAAGATCTTCCCCCAGTTAAAGCTCTTGAGAAAGTTGATTGCATAATGCAACACAAGGTGTACATCAACAACAGAGTACCAGCACAGAAAACACATGAACAATAACTGGGGAGAAACATAATGCATAATAGCACTTGTAAAGAAAATTTAGTTGTATCCAGAACTGAGTACTGGGCAAACGCTTGCAAATAACACATTGAAATACACCGAGAACAAATTTGTAGAAAGCATGAATAAGCCAAACTGAAACTTTGTTCCCATATCAGTTTGAGTTTTTTTAAATGCCCTTTTTAAAAAATAGGGATCTCCACATTTAATTGCCAATTAAGAATTTCTCAAGTTTTTATTTACTGTAGAAAAACATCCTTCAAAGGATGCTCAGCAAAACAAACCTGACTAATACCACTTCCTGACCTTTTGGAAATAATCCTTGTGAAGTATTTTTAAAGTCTGTTAACAGAAAATACCAAACTTTGAAAAATACTGAATAAAATATTTCTGTATTCTTCCAGAAACAGGGAATAAGTTACAGTTGGCTCATGCCATTGGCATTTGTGCTTTCCTTTTATACCAGTGCAGATCCCTCTATGTCCCTCGATGCTTCTAGGAGAGATGTTGGCACATATCTAGAATCAAAAAGTATCAGCATATTTTCTATGGTAAATAAGATTCTGGCATGCTCAAATGTCACCTCCCTCTGCCCCAGCATGCCATCCTATAAATCCAAAGATTCCCCAATGCCATTTGATCTTTCAGTGTATGCCCTAGTGTTTCTATCAACCATTCCATCATAAATTACAGCTTTTACTTTATGATTTTGTTTCTTGTCCAGCCATTCCTCTTACAGAGCTGCCATCTTTTGCAGGCAGGGAAAGAACAACCAGTAGGGCAGAAAAAGCTTAGGCTGAAGGAGAGGGATGGAAGTGAGTGTGGCCCAATGGATATTTGTAGGCTAAAACATATAGATCCTTTTCTTGGTTCTGTTTATGAGCTTAATTTTCTTGTTTTCATTTGTTCTCGTGCTCAGCCTGAAGATCCTTAGGCACTTTCTCTCAAGCCCTGCTTGTAGCACACATAGTGTAGCAGAGTCAGGCAACAATTGGATGCTTCCATAGGAAAAACTGTTAATAAAAAAGCTTGTGTGTGTAGGATGTGATGGCTGCTGGGTTCACCATAATTCAGAAGGAAGTTAAGATTATTTTCTTAGGCACAGATGTCCTAACGTAGGAGTGCTTTTCCCATGACAGGTCCAAATCCCATTTGCTGGCTTTTTAATGAGTTTCCATTCAACTCCCTGCTACAAATGGCCACCCTTGAGGAACTGAACTTAGAACGTGAAAAAGCCATGTGGCAAAGGCTGCTAAAAAGTGACCTGTGGGCATGTTAGTTTGGAGCATGGGTTTCTGTGGGAGGTGAAAGGTTCTGTTCAGCTCTTTGCTGCACACTGACTCCCAGGAAAGCAGAAATGAGCCACCACAGACTCTTATCTGAGCAGAAATATAAATGGACAAAATGGTTCATCAATATGCTTTCTAGGAAGTCATTTATAAAGACACCTGGAGGAACTCAGGTAGTCTGCAAATTTTGAACCAAGTTCGTAATGAAACATCTGACTTGAAAAAAGTTTCTAATAAACTTAGGAGTATGCAAAACCCTTTTCTGTACTCATTTTACTTCATTGTTAAATGCGAAGGTAACAAAATGACATGGGAGAACATGTTCTCCATGTATAAATGCTCATTAACAGAGATGAGAAATCAAGAGAGGCCTCAGGAGAGAACTTTGTAATGATTTTCAGTCTTTTCTGGAGACCTAAGGCAGACTCTTAGAGAGGTAAGCTTTATTCAGACAAATCCATCTTTATGTCAGGAAAGTCCCCAACCATAAAGCTTCAGAATTTGATGTTGCTTAGGAAAAGTTAGGAGAAACTTCAGCTCTTGTTAGAATCAGTGTAATCAGTGCAATGTGCCAAAATCTCTTAAAGGTTTGGATCTTTGTTAGAAAAAAAAGGTGAATGCACCTCTGATCTCTTTCACACAGTGCCATGCATATGACTGAGACATCCATAGCTGCAAGTTGTTTGCTCCTTTCTTCCTCAACATGCAGCAGATTGTCTGAAGTATATTCACAGAAGGAAATCCCAGGAGATGTGGCCAGGACACAAATTGAAGAGACTCCTACATTGCACTCCTGCAGCTCTGGGACCATGAAAATCCTGAAACAGTAACTCCTGGTCACTGACTGATAGTTTACTGTCTGCCTGCAGCCAGCTGAGTGGGCTGACTGTCCTGGGATATGAAATTACCTGAAGAAATGTCTGTTTTGATGGCTGGATTTGGTGCAAGGGAGAGCTGGAGAAATTATCTTTAACAAGAGAGCAGCCAGCAGTCAGCATGTAGCTGTATTCCTGCCCCAAACCACAGCAAACTCCCAGATTGAACAAACAAACACCAAAAAAGCTCAGCATCATATCAGTTCCTTTCTAGACTCAGACCTATCCCTGCCTGCCCAGCACAAAGGGGTTATTTACTGGGAAAAAAAAAAGGGAAAAGTTAATTACACAATTCCTCCTGTTCTCTTCCGGATTACCCTAGTGCAGTCTAGACTTGCAATTTAGAAAGCTGTTTATAGGCAGCTGCTTGGCAAAGAACAGACATCTTTCTTGTAGTCCAATACATTTAAATATTTAAAGGCCAGCTGCACAGAGCAATGTCCCACTACATTGTCACCGCGACACGGTGACTCATCCACAGCCGGAAGAAGAGGAATTGGACTTTCTGCCACAAGATGGGGCTCTGCCTGCCCTCTTTCCCCATATACCCTATTTTATGTTTTGTTTCCTCTCCTGCATGAAAAAAAATCATTGTTTCCTTAGTTATAATGTGTCTTTTTTCTCCCTCCTTCTTTTGCTGTATTGAAGGACATTAATTTTTCATGGCAAGCAACTTTTCTGTCTTGCCCGCAAACAGACGTACTAAACTGACAAAGCCTGCAGGATCCCCTTGGCTGAGACAGATGAGTTGTACTTACAGAATTAAAACAAAACCTTTATTGAAGAGGAAAAAAAATGCTATAACCAGGCCATCTGTTTCATAGCCTCCTAAAACCGAGAGCATTCCTACAGGTTTTCTGCTTATTATTATTTGAGTGTTTTGCTCCTAACAAGCAGAGGATCAGTGACCAGATTCTGACATTTGGTGCTCGCTGGAGAAACAGGAACAGGCTGAAGTTCACAAAACTGTGCTGAATTTTTATGCAGGAATTCATAACAACCTCTTTTTATAGCAAAGAAATGATTAGTGCTGTGGTTGTGCCCAGGGGCCTTCACAATGGCTGGTATTTAACACACACATATGAAGGGAATTGGCTCAGCAGGGTCACACTGCTCTTTTCCCCATGGGAGGGGATGCCTTTGAATAGGATTGCTGGTTTTTATCCACTGGGTGCCAAACGGGTTAACAGAATTCCATCACTTTCTGGTGTGGAGATGGCCAGACCAGAGCTGCACACCAGCCTCTATCCATGTATTGCTGCAAATCAAAGCACCACAACCACTACAGGAGGTGACCACCCAGACTCAGCCCAAAGGAAGGGATTTTCTCCCTCCCTTCCAGGTAATGAGATCTCTGGATTGCACTAGTGAGGATGAGCACACGTAGCTCTGGCACTGCAGGGTGCAGGGAACTCTCAGTGCAGGGAGCCACCATGCAGGGACCTCCCTGTCCGAGAGTCCAGAAATGTATGCTGAAGGACTGAGCTGCCCAGGAAGCAGACTGGGTTCCTGCTGGGAGAGTAACATTTCTTCTTGGTTTAGCTACAGGAAGGTGACACTGTTTCTCAGAGCAGTTGTGAGCCCTTTGGAAAGGTTCATTGGTCAGTGCATGTTATCCCTACTATAAAAAATAGAGGCCTCTGAATAAGCCCAAATCTCATTTCTTTGCTTCCTTATCATTTCTGCTTCTGCTTCTTCTGCTGTTACATACTTGTTCTTTTTCTCGGTAAGTACAGAATACTACTCATGTTTTAAAACCACCAAAACCCCAGAAGAAAAGGTATTCACACATTACTAGATTTCATTAAAATATAAAACAGCCTTCAGCACATTTAAAACTTGGAACCAAAACATATTTATTGGATCAAGGCCAGTCCTCTGTGACCTGAGGTTGCTTCCTCATACAAGCTCATTATAAACTTGTCAAGGCTACTTTAAATGAGTTAGAACTTTCTCCCCCACTAGTCAATTGGAATATTGCTGGGATTTGCTGATAAAGGAATATTCCTATTTTATAGTTAAAATTTCTTCATAGCCATGAGAAGAGGGATTTTATGTGTTATTCTTTGCAGAGCAGGCTGAGGAAGAATATCAGAGGCTTTCTTCCATTTTTTTATACAAAAGGGCTAGGAAGTAATGAAAAGTGATTAGTCAAGCAGTGGGCTCGGGGTGAAAGTGCAATTTCAGTGATGGGTCTTAATGCTGGTTAGAAATTATAAAAAATCCTCTTTGTACAGACTGGACAAAACCCATCAGCAATTCTCATCAATATTTTTTAAAGTTCAATTCTCAGGTATTTATGTGAATTTACATAGTACAAGAGTAAACAGAGACCACTTTCCCTCTTACCTTAAACAACAGCTTTTAGAAACCACCTTTCCTTCTGTGGTCACTGGGGGTTTTAGGGGAAATTGTAATAGAGTCCCATGATGATGGGCAGAGCTGCATACCAGGCTTCCTTCTGCTGTGCTCCTTGAGTCCACTGGATTTTTAAAGTATATTTTAAAGTCTTCTCTCTTCCGTCTATTTTGTCCTTCTTAGATAGAAGCTGTCAACTTTTTCTCATTGAAGGTTTCTTTCTAGGAAATTCATGGCAACAATTCCATGACTGTGCCTTATACACTTTATTTACAAAGACTGAATACCAAACTACCTAGGAAGTGCTACCCTGCTTCCAAGAATAGGAAAAATTAAATTCAGGTAGCTCAGGAAAGTGGGAAGCTAGGATGAGCTGAAATTTGGGATGGGATGCACAGAAAAACTCAGGAGAAAAAAAACATCAATCCTATCTACACTTCACATGAAGACCCTCCTCCTATTCTTGTAGATATGAATCCCAGCTGTGCCTCTCTTATTTACTGGCAATAACAGGGGACAAGCAGTAAGAGTCCAGTGCGGCCCATGCCTGGGATGCCAGGAAAGCTGCCAGGCTTGCCCTCTGCCAGCTGTGTCATTTTCACACATTCAGACATCTTTACACAGCCACTGGGCTCATCACTTTGGTCAAGAAATACCACTGGTTCATTCCTCACTAAAATATCCTCGCAGGATCCCAAGAGCTCTCAGAGAGGAAAACATTTTCATGTCTTTTTTCCTCCAGCCTGCACTTTTTCCTCTTACTAGAATTTGTTTATTCTGTTTGTACTCACATTTCTGCACAGCCATTCCCGGACTAGTTGTCATTAATTATTGGGTTTAGGAACTGTCGCTTAATGAAGATAAATGGCCCAGCAGTCTCTGTAATATAAAACCATTTGCACAGTAGCACATGGTGGGTCAGGCTGGTGGGTCTGCTCCCAGTTCAAAGCATCCAGCCAGATGTTCCCACCATACGTACTGTCATCAGAATTGTCACTAATCACCAACCTCGTTAGTAGCTTCTCTAAACCCAAGCCAAGGAGCAATGGGCCACAGAAGGCAAATTTCCCTTAGAGATTATTTTTGCCGACATGGTTTAAAAATGCATTTAGCAAGGGAATGTAGGAAACAGCTGCTTGTACAGTGAAAAGTGTGTGAAAAAAATGGCATTTCTTCAGAGCAGTCAGTATGGCACTGCTCACTAGCAGCAGTCAGTGCTGGAGGACATATCAGTGGTTGTGCTTTCAGAAAGAAGTTGCTTATGCATCTCAGTATGGCAGAAAGGAAGCTGGGGAACAGGGCTTCCTTTTTTTCCAGGTGACAGTGATGGCCCAACCACCATGAGGGCAGCTGCTGCCTTTGTAACAATGTTCACTTTATATATAAGGATTGAAAGGAAAAGCAAATCAAAACTAAAACCCCCCAGGAAATTCAGATTAACAATGGCAGGATTTTTTTTTTTTTTTACATTAACATCTTTCATGTGGTTGGAAAAGCTACTACAAATGCAGCACAAACATTTTAATTCCATCTCTTACCAATCTCTCATGCAGTTCTACTGAAATTTTAGAGACTGAACACACTCAATATCCTCAGCCAACACGGCAACCTCATCACAAAGAATTAGTGAAACAACGGCAAGGAAGCTCATAAAGGTGAAGTTTCAAGGAATCTTATCTCTAGACAATTGTGCCAACTTAGTTTTTACACCCTCTCCTTCTCACATAGTCTCACTGTTCTGCTTTGTTGTACTGATCTCTTTTTTTGCTATTATTCCCTTTTTGAATAATGCTGAAATGAGATCTTTTCTTCTCTCTCTTCCTATCTCTTCTAAATAGAAGCAAACCCTATAATCAAAGAAGTGCAAATCTAGTTTTCCTCCCAATGATGTCTGAGTGGATTTGAAACTTAAAATATAACCATTTGTTGCATTCTGGCTAAACGATCTGATAAGAAAGGAGCTTTGTGCCTTCCCTTAGAGGGCTGCTCTTTTGTATGAAAAGTACAAATGCAAACTAGTAAACTGCATGTGGTATATGGGGCTGTATATTTCTGTATGACTTCCTGCACTCCTCCTTTTACATAATCTGTACGGAAAAATATGAGTAAGATGGAGGGTTAGCAATGTGCATTGTTGTTCAAGGTAATTAGGGAAAGTACACAAGTCATTACCATTAGTGGTTCATAATACAGCAATCAAAACATGATTGCAACTTAGCCCTAACTCTTAGCTGACTGAGCAGGGCCAGTACAGCAGGACTGTGGAGAAATGCTCTATGACAAGAGGTTTGTAATGATTTACAGGGTTCTCCTTAATTGCACAATCAGTTGTTTGTTTCAGTTAATTGAGTTCCCCTCCCACTAATTGCACTTTGCAGCTCTTTATGCCACTGTACCACAGGCTTAACTTTTCATAGAGCTGCCTTAGCTCAGTTTCCTCTCAGGACTTTTCTGCTTCACTGAACTGAATTAGTGTTGCCTCTGCAGTGGTTGACCAGGAATGATGTATTTACTTCCTATACGAATTCCCTATGTATTGTACATGTGTCCTTAAAGAATATGCCAGGGTGCAAAGGGGGATAAGGCTGTTTTCTTCCAGGTGAACAGCATGTGGAGTCTAGGTCTTGACTCCAGAAGTCACTGCCTTATCCACGTCCAGGATAAAGTTCAAACCATCTCCTGCCATATTCTTGATTTCTTAACGTTTATTTCGTTCACAAAGCTAAAAACAGCCTAGGTTAAATGGAACTTGACACTGCTAAGAAAAATCTGTGTTTCTATATGTAACTATAAAACTAAGCAATATTTTATATGCATCATGAGCATATAAAAATGAATATGCAAGCAGAAAATGTTGAATGAAAGGAATGGAGGCTGTCTCACTCACTACCAAAATCTGCACACAAACTTGTATTTCTTCCATCACTCATGAAATGTTAACTGCTCTTCATTGTCTGCTGCTATTTATTTTTCAACTGGTTTATTGTTAGTTGATGTTAAACAATATTTTATATATATGAAAGTCACTGTTTTACCTTGGGTGTTTATGAAAGTATCTTCTGAACTATGGGAAGTTGGAAAGTCTTCCCTCCATCCTTGTTTGCACATATAATTGAGGCACTTAATTTTCTAAGATTCTATCTGAAAAAAAAAAGCCATTTATAATTACTATATAAAGTCTTTTTCCTCCACACACATTTGTATTAGTTGTAAATTATTACCATGTACATTTTTTTTTATGTTTCTGCTTTTAGCATTGCCAGATGCTTACTAGTAATGATGATTCATATGTTTTATAGACGTTGATATTTCTGGTGCTTCTGCTTCTAAGACAAGCAGATGGAGGATAGCTGAATTTCAGCGAGCTGTGTATTACAAACAGGTAGGATGCAAGTAAGGGAGAATGAAACAATTTGCTGAGCTGCCCCTTATTTTCAGTTCCTCTGTTGCCGCCACAGACCAAATACCAATAACGTGTTTTACATCAACGCTTTCTTGTCTTTTATAGCCTTCAACAATAAACCAGCAGACAGTGGAATCTCGATACTCTGCTGAGATTTTACACTGTTTAGACAAAGTTAATTTGTGGAATCTCTTCTTCTTTGTGATGCTTTTTTTTCTGTTGAAATCCAGCAAGGATTAAAAATTCTTCTTCACAAATTCACCCATTCAAGATATGAATCATCTGGCTTAAACTAATGCCCAGAACAGCTGCCATTTTGATTTAAAATATCCAAATGGAACATTGGGAAGTAAGAATTGCTTGTAGCTGATCAAAAAGAGTGTGTGTATGAAGAACACCTTTAGTATGCCAACCTGAGAAGTTGCTTTCAAATAGCACAGCTATGCCATGTTTCATTTCAAATGTGTGGTGGTTTTCAACTTTGATTCAGCCTTTTAATTTTGTTGCAGTCCACCTCTAACTTCTCTCAGAAGCCACCTGCTGCCAACACCTTACCATGCAAAGCCAATACATTTTATAAATTGTTGTAAATTTCTTAAACTGCTCCACTTCCCCCAAGATCACTATAACATGATAAGAAAAAAGGTTAAAGCTTGTATTTTATGGGATTTTAAAGGAGAGCAGGATTATAGGACATTCTTCATAGGACATTCCATTTGGTAGCCTGAGGGAACTTGGAAAAGATTTGATGACCTCTACCAAACTGATGAATCCCAGTCCTGTCCCTGGTAGAAAAGAAAAGAGAAAATACCAAAAAGGAAAAAGAAAATTATCATCAGTGCAGTGTAACTTGTGGAGCAGCTAACTTTGGTGGCTTTGGGTTCTTTTGAAGGAGACCTTAGTGCTGTTGAAAAAAAAAATCCTTGAATATAGAAGAAAAATAAAAATTGACTGCACCAGATTCTTTTCCAGTAAGTTCAATTTCCTAATTATTTGTAGGGTCATTCCTGAGAGCTGCCAAGGTGTGACTCATTTTTATTAAACACTGTGCCATCCAACACTGTTCATCAATATCTTTCAGCCATCCATTCCTCTCAGCCAGTGTCCTTTTTAAGAAGAACTCACAGCACTGGATTCAATTCCTTCAGCTCTAGTGAAAAGCTCACAGCAAATGTGCTGAAGAGTAGGTACCCTTTATCACAGAGCTAGTTAGGGGACTAGGATGGGGTCTCTCCCAAGAGAAGTGAGTGGTCCTGTTGAGCCTTGGAGGATGGTTCAACATACAGATCCATACTGAGTCAATATCCAAAAACTGCTACCAGGGCCACATCTTTTGAGCTTATTACCGTTCAGAGAAGGCTTTAAAAAAGAATTTTTAATTCGTGTCATTAAAAAGCTCATGTCAATTTTTCTACAAGAACAGTGATTTATGCTAAATAGCTGAGCAAATTCTCTTTTACATTTCCGGTTGTGACCCAGAATGTTTTACATCCTCCTCTGTTCTGTGATATCTGCATCAAAAATAAATAAATACTGATAAATCCTGCTCCAATAATTGCTCTAATTCCTGTCATGGCTGATGTTTTCTTTTTTTTCTTTTAGAATGAAGGCTAGAGGACAGTGTGGAGGGCTGTTAATCCTTTTGATTAATTCTGGATAAAAAAAAAGAATTTTCTAAATATAACGGGATTTATTGTTATTCTTTCCATAAAGGCAATGGAAAGAGGGAGAGAAACTACACAATGGGTAGTTCAAGAATACTAAGACTGATTTGGCACTCTTCATTAAGGCTGTTGCATTATAAATGATCATGAAATGCACTATTTAGAATTCTAACTACCCCAGTAAAGGCAGCACATTTATTTTTAGATAATTGTTAGGAACAATTTCTTGGTTTTCCTTATAAACAGTGGCAGCCACAAGTAGAAATTAGCTGATGTGTAAACACAGTTGGGAGGTAAACGTGTCTGTGTTAGAGCGAATGGGCTGCCTTGCATGGCAGACAAACATCACCCAAAAAACTGCTCAGTTCTCTGCTTCAACAAATCCTTCAGGAAATGCTCTGCTAGCTGCTGTGGTGAGATAAACACCAAATCTTCATTGGTGCTTTCTTGTGGTTGTACCTTCACCATCAAAACCACAGCAAGCACAGGAACTACTCTGCCCAGCAGTGGCACTGGTCAAAGCAGTCTTCAGATGAAAAAGCTGAAGACTAAAGGCTACATTTTGGGAGAGAACACCATCTAGGAGCTCTTCAAGAACACCTGCTGCTGCTGACGCGATGGGGAAGGTCAAGTGCTTACATTAGAACTGCTCTCTGAGGAACAAAACATAGTGGATATATTACTTGCCTAACTTACGCAGACTAGAATTAATTTTGAATTATTATCACTTAATCATTTATAACATTAGCTTGGGATCATTTCCAGTGCCTTCCCTTAATTTTCTCCTTTGTTTATATTGGGAAGTAGTATGCACTTTGCTGCAGCACTTCAGCTCTGGATCACTACATGTTTTCATAACAGCCCCTCTCCACCCTCAAGAAGGTTTTTTTCAGGTGATCTTGTTTGTGCACAGTATTTATGGAGATTTCCTACTCATTTTTATGCATTTTTTCAATCCATGCTTCTTTTTTATTAATTTATAAAACCCCCAAAGTTTGCAGATACATGCCTTACTTAAAAAGGGTCTCCTAAAACTATTTACAAATTTGGAATCTAAGGTGCACAGAGTCATTTACCACTGAGTCCATTGTTTTGTCCCTCAAGGTTTTCTGAAGTATATGCTACCTTAGAAAAGAAATCACTTTAACTAGGATGTAAATGCATATCCAAATATGCAAAATTATTCTCAATTTTGCATAGCTGTGAGGCTGTGCTGTGAGGAGGCCATTTAAAAAACCCACAATGAACATCAGGAGATATTTTGAAATAGTAAAGCTTTTTTTGTTTGTTTAACCATCTCCCCAGTGAACAGGACAGGGAAAATTGAGTCAGGAAAACAAAATTTCACCTCTGAAGAAAACCAAACTCAAGATGCTATTTTAAAAAACTCTACTTTAAACCTGAAAAATGCAAATCACAGATCTTCCTCCAAACTGGTCACACTAAAATGTATTCTGTCAGGGCCCACTGAAAAGGCTCAAAATGAAAATCATAAAATATTCATTTAGATGTTGACTTCAAAAAAAAGACAACTAAAATTGGCCTAATGTTTAAATACAAAGGCACTTCAAATTGAAACCCTTTTTTTCTTTCTTTAATGAGTGTCAAAGCAATTTTTTGGACAACATTGGCCCATTTTTAGCTTAAAAATTCATCCAAAATAACTCTTCGGTCAAAAGTACTGTTACAATAAAACTGCATTTTAAAATGAAGGAGCAAAAATTGTTTAGAGAGAAAGTTTTTTTGAGAGAATTTTCAATCATGTCATGTCATGTCACCTGACTCTTCATAGTGAAACAATTTGGACAAAGATATTTTAGTGACAAAAAATATGGGAAATTATTCATGACTGTCAGAAATATCTAGTTTGAAATATGGTCTGAAGTATCACTTTGTCTTATGGGAATGTGGTAAGGATGTACATATTGCAGGGATGTTCGGATGACCTTTTGATGTGGAGACTGATTAAATAGGACAGCCAAGTGCAAGAGTAGATTTCTGTGGTCTCTGAGCAATTTTTGATCTACGGTTATATCTGACACACCCTTGTTAGGCACCTGAGGGAATGCCAGTCCATACATGTGAAAGCAGTTCATGGAAATGACATCTTTGCACTAAATCCTCATTTCTAGTGACTTTTGGTAACACTTGGGAGTTTAAAAGCAGCTAAAAATCACTGCATTTAGCTGCTGAGAAAAGTTTCCAGCTGGAGAGTCTTGAAGGGTGATGTTTTTCTGCACTAAAACTTTTTGAAGCTCCTTCCATTACTGATGTGTTAACTGCTGTTTTCTTTTATAAACACAAATATCCTGTTCACAGTGCTGCCAGTTAAGGCATTCTGTATGTTTTGTTTTTCCTGTAGCTGAAGATAAATTTTAATTACTTTGGAAACTTTGCTGCTATTTCCCTGCCAGAAGGGTCTGAAGGGAACACGTCACCCCTCAGCCCCTTAGCTGGAAGAGATCCACCAGCATTGCCAATTAGGAGGAGTAAAACTTGCCCCCCTCACCATGGTTTGTTTTCAGCACATTTGCTGGGTATAATCCTTCTCTTCTACCCTCAGGTTTTTCAAGGAAATACTGCACACTGAAAAAAAGGATACTTGCAACCACATGGATATCTGGAAGACAGATGTCTCAGAGTGATCACAAAACTGTGTTTCAGTTTTAGAGCCATGCAGCTGGAGAGGGCTGAACTTTAACGCATCCCCTCTGCTCATCCTGCAGTGCAACACAACTCCTGTGATTAATAAAAAGCCTCATAAAACCATAGCTTGCTGCCTGCCCAAATCTATTAACCCTGTGTGAAGGTCTGCTACAGAGTCAAGGGGCCTTCATGGAACTTCTAATTCTTCCAGAAGTTGTATTTTTTTTTCCCTCATTAGGATTACCCATATCTGCTTTTAATCAGGCCCTATAGAGTTTCACAGGGAAGACTTACAGCTGATTAGAGAGTGATGCTTGCCTGAATTTCTCTTTTTTCTGTTCCTTAGAGGCTCAGTTAGAGGGAGAATGTCTTTTTGCAGAGTCTGCTGTTGCGAAGGGAATTAGAAATTATGAGATTGGGAATTTTCTAGTTATGAAATTTCCAACCATTTTGCAGGGGCCAGCAAAGATGTACGATAAGAACAACAGTAATAATAATAGTAGTAGTAATAATAATAGAAGAATTATAATATACAAAACAAGTAATGCACAGTGCAATTACCACTTGCTGACTGATGCTCAGCCAGTCCCTGGTCATCTCTCCCTCCAGTTTAAATACTGAGTGTGACAGGTAGGATTGCCTTGCAGTGTGTAAGGGAACCTGCCAGTTCTTTCATGCCAAGACAGGTGCAGAAGGATAGGGAGGATGATGGAAAAGGTACAAAGTGGAGAAATCATCACTTGAGATGCCCTGCCTCTCAGTTAGCAATCATTCAAGCCCATGTATGTTCAGCAGAACTGGTTTCTGCTGCATTTAGGGATATGATTTGGTGATGGACTTGGCAGTGTTGGGTTAATGGCTGGACTTAACAATATTAAAGATCATTCCCTAAGTCATTCTGTGATCCTGCCTGAGAGTCACATGTGTTGTGGCTCAGAGAGAAGCACTTTGCCTTTCCCAGCCCAGTAATTCTTCCTACATCTCAGAGGAAAATGGGGTCCACGGCACTCTGCTTTCTGCCCAAGGGAACGTGCAGCCAAATTTGTGGAGGATAGTTGGTGGGAGGTTTAGCTTCAAGGCATATGCCACACATGTGAGGCACAGGTGAAGCATCTGGGTTGGGTTGCTTATAGTTTGCTTCTTGATCTCTGTCCCTGCTGTTCTGCATTTCAAGAAACTTGATGTTTCTGGTCCAGCAAAGGAATCAGAGCTGCCCTATAACTATTAAGAATATTATTGGTGAAGCATTGTCTGACACCATCCATCCAAGAGGGGTCAGCTGCAGCTATACTGAGAAAAGCATCTACTGATAGTGAAGAAAGTAAAAAAAATCCTGGGCAATGAGTTTGTACAGAATAAAGTAGAAAAATATCTTGCTGGTTTTAAGTTTCTTGCAGGCTGAGTAGTAAAGAATGCATTTATAACCACAGAATTTTTGTCCTTTAGAAAAACCCTCCCTACCAGAAAATTGCCAACAGATTCAAGCAGCAGATGACCCAGCCAGCCATGTACACAACAACTTAGCAGCCTTCACTATAACACACAAATCTGAGTGGGAAAACTGAGCAGCTGCCAAGAAAAACAGCCTGAAGGAAGGGGGAACACATGGATATTCACAACACCTGAATCATGAGCTGGAGGACAAAAACTACTGTGGAGTTTTTGTTTTCTAATTTCAGGAACAGATTTATGAAGGGGGCTAAAAGAGTCTCCAGCCCTAAAGGTACTGGATGTAAAACATGCTTATTCTTCTGTCACGGCTATGTATCAACATGGTTTTATTAAATACAGATCATACTGCATTTCTTGCATGGCTTTTTCTTTATGCCTTCTTCAGTCTTGAGGAATAATTGCATCTTTATTCTATGAGTTTCTTCATCTCTGCACATGTTTTTTCTTTCTTTTATCTTTTTTTTTTTTTTACCAGACAATATTACATAGTTTTACCACTTCCAATTGCCTTAACAGCTTTTGCTATAGTTCCACAAAATATATATGCCCCTTACATATAAATGAGGAACATATATGTCTGTAAATACAACATTTTGAATTGAAAGTGCAATCGTGAACAAAATATATTTATGAAGATTTCGCTTTTTCTAGTAAATCTCGTTTGTTTGTTTGTTTGTTTGTTTGTTTGTTTGTTTGGGGTTTTTTGGGGTTTTTTGTGTGGGTTTATTTATTTTTTTTTGTCATGGAAGCATCTTCAGACAAACTCATATTCCTTTCGGTGGAATGCACTGAATTTCCTGAAAACTTTTATTTGGTTGGTTCCTTAACCTTCATGCCAAGTTTTCCTGCCATGCTTCCTTCTCTAAAGCAGTTTGTTCAGACTGAATATACCATAAGCAAGATTGTGTCCTTATTTTATGGTACAAATAGATACTGGGAAAATGGTGCTTTCAATAACACAATTCGAAAGAGTCACTAGAATACAATATTTGGATATCTTATAACCTGTTAAAATATTTTTAATTGGTATTACAATTTTATGAAATCTTCCCCGGCATCTCCTTTCACATCTATACTTCTCCTTAATTTTGTATTTACCAATAAATTTTTCAGTCTTTCCTGAACAAGTCATGCCAAAAGAAGCATGGAAACCTTCCAATCATGGTAAGAAGTGAGAAGAACCTGAAAAGGCCAATAGATGGGCTGAAAAATCTGCTCTTGTCACAGTATCAGTGATAAGCTGAATGCACCATACAATCTAGGGAATGTCAGGAGATGTTCAACGGGAGGTGCTCCTGGGCAGAGCTGTACAGAGGAGGTGCTAAAAGGAATGTGGCTTCTCCTCTTTCTTTTGTGCCCCTTGGTCCAAAACATGAGCCTCTTTTTGTATAACATGGTTGTGGTGTGGGTGAAGTTTGTTCTCAATCTCCCTTGGAGACACATTTCTGTGGAATAGTTTTAACTTCAGATCCTCAGTTCTGTCTGAGAACTTTTTAGGCTTATCTTTTTATATACTTAAATACAATGTATTTCAATATAAAAAAACAGACATAGGCTTTTGCAGACTATGGTTTTATTTGTCAGTCTTTTTACTGATATCTTCTGGACCAAGTAACTCTTCATTTTTGACCTTTTACTATGAATTACTTTGATTCAGCCAGACTTCTATGTGTATTACAAGCAATAAACAAACAAAAAAAAATACTCAGGTCATTCCATCACAAACAGAACAGCTCACAATTCCAGGGGACAGGTGGTGCTGCTGCTATAAATGTCTGTAACACATAAAGGAATATTTCTTACCTTTGCCGTTATTGCTGAAACAATTTCCTCCTATGTTAGAATAGTTAACAAGCCTGCTGGAAGGTGTTACTTTTGATTACAGTGTGACATGACTGATCTATTGTGACAGGAGCTAAAACTAAATGTCCAATTAACCTTCAAAGTCAGTCTGTGGCTCAGCAGCATTTGTTTTTTCACTCTGCAGAGAGCCTTTTCACAACTCTCACACATTTTAATGTGCTACTGGGCATCCAACTTCATAAAAGCTACTCCAGACTAACGTGACTGATCAGTGAGATCACTTGTCATCTGTTCTAGGGCTGACGCCTCCTTATCCAATCTTAGTTGATCAGGGAGTGTTGGCTTGTCCATGAACTTGAGAATTGTCCTAGTTTTTATTGAAGTTCTTGCTGATTACAACAGGCCATGGGATCAGACTTTGAACACATCCTAGATCCAGACTGGATGCCAATATGCAAAATCAAAGACACGTTGTCTCCAAAAAGCAACCTTGGTGATGAGTTCATGTGGCAACTATCTGCAGTGCTTCCATCTCCAGGTGATAACAAATCCCGTCTTGTTAGACGAGGTCCTTATCCCCAGAGCATGTCCTCTGAGACAATAAAACTCCTGCCAAAGATTAGTATCTAGAAGGACATTCCTCTGTTCAAGGCAGAGATTTTTAAAGGGAAAACAATATTTTGGAAGAGATTTATTTTCCACCATGGGTATTATTTAATACATTATTACAGAGAATTGAGAAATATAACAGCCCTGGATAAATCTTTTCCAGCAGGAATCATCAGTAGATCTGTATGTGCACGCCCACTCTCCACTCTCATACATAGTCAAAAGAAGATTTTGCCAGGGGACAACCAAATTCAGTACGTTTCATTCAGTCACCAGATGCTGGACATCTTTTCACTTTTAGAAGTAATCTTTTAGACTTTCAGAAGTGATTGAAAGCAACCAAGCAGTCAAGGCTCTCAAGCTTTAGCTTGACAGGAGGTTTTCATGTAAGATACATCTTGAAGAAGTTCAAATGCCCCAAATATTGACATTCCCTTTTTTGAACTTTAGGGAAGAAACCTGTAGAATCAAGTACATACTGTCAGAAGAGCATCTTAATTTTTATCTGCTTTTACACTTTTTATCCTGGTTTTGGTCTATTTTGCCAAGAACAAGCTCTGGAAAGCAAAGCTGATCAACTGCTTGCTAAATCACCTCTATCATTCAGTCTATTTTAATTCATACACTGACACTGCACAACTAGATTTACACTTTGAAGAATCTGTTCTCATATTCTGGATGACAGAAAGTCTCCAGAGGTTGCAAAAAGGAAAGAGCTGAGGGAGCTCATTTCTCCTGTGGCTTAAGTACAAGATTCAATCATCAGTTTTAGACTCTTTTTTCACTAACATTCTTAATTATGTAGCCTTGCACATTACAGATTATTTTTCATCTGAACCTCCTAAGAAAAAAATACTATTTTTTATTGTAATCCTGCATGAATATGCCTAAATTGCTGTCAGTACCCCTTTCTGAAAAAAATTCATCTATACTTGTTAATGATCTTGATGCCTCTCTCAAAGTGCCATGGTGCCCAGAGTTTCCTCTCACTGTCCCTGGTATTTCTGACAGTCAAAGTGATTTCTTGCACTGTCTGTTTTTAACAGCTTGTCCCAAAGCTTGCTCATGCCTTCATTAAAGACACTGGTCACAGACAATGAGATCAGGTAACCACAAGTGGAAAAAACAAATATACCCTGCCATAAAAAGGGCTGAGATGGTGCAAGTCACTTCTGAAACATTATTCTATTGAATTCTGACATTCTGAAGAGTTCTGGTCCCCAGAAGAGAGACTGTTCCTTCCACCTTTTGCATAAACACTTGCTGATGTATAAGGGATTAACATACCAATATTTGGTGGGAGAAGATGCAACTGCTCAGAGCCAGACTTTTTAGACTTCAGTGGCAAATTCTTCAGCTTTAAGGGTCATGATGGCACCATGGAAATGTTGCTGAAATAAATGTAAGTTATTCCATCTTCTGCCATGAACATCATCTTTGTCCCCTACTGTCACACTACGGACTTCCAATAATGTTAAGACTGGATCTTACCCGAGCCTAAGACAGCACCCAGGGTCACATAAAAACAAGATTGGTCTTATTTATGAATTTTCAAATGCAAAAAATCCCAGTTGAATCTGTAAGTTTATGTTCTGGATATTAAAAGACCTCCACATAGAGTAGAAAAATCATTATTTTCTGTAACTATTTGTACTGCTAACACTATTTCAATCATCCAGCTGCTACCCCATAATTGTTCATTGACTCCCATAATTTAATCCTCCCAAGGTACACCTGCTCTATCATTATGAGAACTTCTTGCATGTTTAGATTGAAAACTGTACAAATCCCTACACAGATAGCGAAAAAGATAAGGAGGGCTTCTAGTGAGGAACAATTTTTTGTTAATGACTGTTCCTTATTGTAAGAAGTATATGTTCTACCTCAAAAAAAGGCAGATCACCATCTCATTATGATGCACAGCCAGTAAAAATGATTTAAAAGGAGAGAAAAAAAATTAAAAATCATGGTTTTTTCCCCCAGGTTTGGGAATATTTCAAAACTCTTCCTTCCCATTCTCTCATTTCCCTGTGGATGAATAGTGATCTCACTTGGTATTTATTTGTCTCTCATAATTATCACTGGTGTAGTTTTAGCCCCAAAACCTTTGCTTCTTTTCCATGACTGACTTTCCTTTGTTTTTTTCCAAAGAAACCAAAACAGGACAAGTAATGAACAGAGACCTCAAACTTGGTGCAAATGCATGAAGCCTGTGAATGACAAGCGTGCGAATCACAAGCCTGCATTTCCATTACTACCCATCAGTTGTTTGAACATAACCAGTAAGCAAAGATCGTGCTCAGGTAAAGTAGCAGCAAATGACATTTGAGATGTTGGTCCATAAATGTGCTAGTGAACATGTTTGTTCATTATTCAGAGAGTTTTAGCAAATCCTGACTCATGACCCAGTTACATTCTGTGTATTATTAATCTTACCTATGATGTCTCTTTGTGCAACGTCTATAGCACTTTCATGACACTCCACAGCCAGATAAAGCGCACGAGTCTGTCAGGAGTTGGAGCAGGAGTTAGGATCAAGGGGACATGGTGGTTGCTGTGACCCACTGTCCAAACTGGATCTGCACATACAGCTCAGTGCCATCTTGCTTGGACTTTTGCATACCTGTGCATGAGGCAGTATGTGTGGAGCGCAGACTGCTGCGAGCTAAGTGACTTCAGGCGTCACTGTCACCTCTCCCCTGCTCTACAGTTATTTCTGTCACTTTTTAAGGTTAATCAGAAGAACCCCAGTTGGCACAGATTAAACATGCCAATCACTATGAGAAATATATTGTAGCTGTATCTACATCTTGTTTTGTTTTTAAATAAATATAATTTCACTGCCTTTAGAAAATACGACTGCCCCAGGGCTTCCTGCAGTGTTTCAGATTCTAAATTCAACAGTATGGGAGGCCCTGCTGGTCCATTCACTCCTAAAGCAGCTGCAAATCTGAAAAACAGAGCGGGCTTCAAACTTTATTTCATTTAATTTATTCAGGTGCAACCCTTTCCTGGGCCCTCTGAAACTATGCAGGACACCAAGTGAGGGAATGGGGAGAGGCAAGGGGATGAGGCCTAATTGTGATATTCAACCAAAAATTAATTCTCTCTTACAATTTTTCAGTTATGTAGGATACATTGCTACTTTAAGACAAAAAATAATAAACTTGGCAGCTCTTGCTCACTCCTCTCATAGGAAGTTGCTTGGCAACCCTGTAAGGTGGGAGAGGGGAAGCCGTGGGAGTCAGGCACAGGAAGAGGAGTGGGTCTGGCACCTCTCTGGATGTCAAGGAAGGCCGTGGAGGAGCCACACTACTATGGATGGTGAGCATAAGCCCCACCCTATGGCTCCTTTAAAGATCCATAGGACAATTTGTCCTGCTAGCCAAGGTCAAGGGCAGCAGAAGCAACACAGTTTATTTCACAGCTTAATGGTTTAAGAGATTTCCTGCTTTAAGAGGGGGAAAAGGAGTTCAGTGAAGGCAGCTGCTTCCCCGAGACTCATTTGTGTGTTGTGTTACCGCTCTGTAGGAAGAAACTGAAGGAGAGCTAACCCTTACATTCTGACAGTCCAAGTTCAAGTACAACCCGCTGCTCTGTTATTTCCCTTGCTGTGTTGATGGGCTGTGAGATCCTTCCTTCCTCAGGTCGTCTCCTCCTGACATTGCAACACTACACATCCACTCATAGGTCAAGTCATCCATCCCAGAGAAAGCTGCTTTTCAGAGTATTCCAAAGCTTCTTTTCACACTGTCACATTGCTGGTGGTCTTGGGATTGACAAAAAAAAAAATAAAAGAACACATCTAGCGCAACTGGAATGGGGCTGCAGATCCGTACTCCTGTTCTCTTCTCCAAGATCTCATTACACCCATATAAAGTTTTCAGAGTGTTTGGGGACCTTCTGAGCAGGGCTCAGTGTGTAGCTGGAAGCAAACTCAAACTCATTACTATGAGAATGCTGCAGTTTCAGTACCAATGGTTTTGCAGGAGGACGTGAGAAGCTGCCAGTGTGCATGTGGCTGTTTGTGCACAGTAGCAAGGAGGAAAATAGCTGCTGTAATCCACCTCAGATTGCTCTGTTGTGTGAGGAGCTGGAAGTGCACACATGATCAGAGATTGTGCTTCAAGTGAAGGGGAAATTCAGCTTCTAGCTGAGGACAAGTGGCTTTCTACAACACTCTGGAATAACCATGCACAGCACATCTGTCGTACTTATAATTTGTCTCTCCCCTCTTACAAAACAAATCTGTTTTTCAGGCCAACTCCTGTTTTCCCCACCAAATCTTGACTTTCTATGAGGTGCCATAAACCATCAAAATAATTCTCAGGTAGTATTGTGCACGAAGGATGGGTCCAACTGTGCTGCTGCTCAAAGAACAATGCATCACCTGTTTGAGCTGAGATAACATAGATTGTAACACAGATACCCCTCTGCTCAGCACATCGCTTTAGTGCTGCTGACAGCACTGCATCACACAGAGGAGTTAATGTCTACCCAACTCTAGCAGCATGCTTTTGTCCTTGACCTTTTAGAATCATCTATTGCAGCCTCTGCATGTCAAAATGTCAGGCAAACAGGGCCTGCCTTGTGCTCCTGAGGCACTCCGTGCACAGGAGGAGCTGGTGGGCACCTCAGCTCGGACAGGGTAAGGTACTAATCCACACACAGTGTGAAGGTCTCAGGCAGCCCATGCATGAGGTGGGTGCCCACCTCTTTTTATCAAGGCAGATGCTGTTTGCTCGATCCTTCAGCAGCACTAAGGGGTTGACAGTGAAACGTAGAACTCTGGAGGAGAAAGCCAAGGAGCAGGATGATTGCCAAAGGGTGTATGGCTGCCATCCCCTGTAGGAGGAGATCAGAACGGCCTGACTTGTCAGTATGAATGTTACCAGGCTCCTGCTTGATCATTGCATGGTTTTGGTCCTCCAGGTTTTGATGGACCACCCAAAAGCTGGTGCTTATAAATAATACTTGCCCTAGCTGCTATGATCAGTATGATTGCAAACAGCTGATTCCCTCTCCTGTGGCCTTCTTTATAGAGCTTTCCTCCTAAAAACAGGGAGGAACTGCTGAATCGTAGAAGTCTGCAAGAACACATAAGGTCCTTTGCCGTGTCTCTAGTTCAGTTCCACCGAAACAAAATACTTATCTTTTTTTTTCACCACTAAATTTTGTCACTAATTATTTAACATAAGAAAGCTATTTTCTGATCCTAATAACAGGATCGTAATAACAGCCAAGCAACTTCTTGGAAACATTGGTGATCATGGGACTTGCCATGCCTCTCCTGGCTTTTGTGGATTTCTCATGCTTAGAGATTTAAAAAAACATTGCAGATGTTACTTTTTTTTCATGTCCTAAAGGCTCCTAAAGGCTATTCCAAATATCTTGGTGAAATAACTTCTTTTTATAAAACTGCCGAAGATAATTTTCTATGTCTCTGTTACCCCAGAGTACTCGTTGTAATCAGCTATTAAAAGCATTTCTTTCCGCCTTCTCCAAATCTACCTTCTTCCTACATGTTTTCACCATTCAGTAATCCCAGCTGGTTCACATACATGGAAAACCCATTTGTAGTAATTAGACAAAATTACTTACACCTGCTCAGCAATGCACTGCATTTTTATCTGCGTAAGTGACATTTTCCCCAAAGAGTACATTTTAAATGAAAAAGGGTTCTGAGATGTTTTCTTCTCCATGCCCTCTTCTGATTCTGTCCCAATTCCATGTATTTCTTGTGGCTTTTAAACAGCAGTTATCTTTTTAGAACTAAATCCAGGAGAGTGCTGAGCTGACAGGCCCCCAGCTTTTGTGCAAGCACACGTCTGTTAAACTGAGTTTGAGTCAGGGAGGCACCAGCTATGGCAGAGGGCAAGGCACAGTTTGAGCCTTGCAACTGCACACTTTGAACAGCTGTGTCCTTCAGCACTAACAGCCCTGACTGGACAAGCAGGATTCCCCTCCTGCATGGATAGGGTATACTTCCTCAGCAATAAAGCTTTTTTCCTTTTTTCCTGGAGCACTTGAAGTTGAAAGGTCTTTAAGCAATATAAAGCCCAAAGTTGCAGGTAGCAAAAAACTTAGAAACCAAATAATACAATAAACTGAGTTTGCCCTATATAGAAGTTAGAATCAAACTATACACAGCCGATGAAGTGTTTATATAAATTTAATAACAACTTAATTCTTCACTGGAAATCACCTGTTTTTTTTAAATCTAGGGGCAGCTTCTGGAAGAATGATGCTCACATAGACAATAGGAGATGAACATACTGTAAACTTTAATGTATTTTTCCCCACAACATCTAAGTCAGGAAGTACTTCTAAGCACCATTTAATACATGAGGAGCTTCACAGAGCAATTCCTTCATTTGTCTAAGCTCATATAAGTAACTGGATGCCAAGACAGTAACTAAACTTGGCTTTCTCATATCCCAGTCTCCTAATGTAGCCACTGGATTAGTCAGTGCTTGATTTGAATCTCTTTTCAGCCATTCCTTTTTAAATAGGTGAGACAGCATCTCTGCAATGTGTCTCCATTGGACTGTGCACATTAAAATCTCCAACATGTCATGCAATAAATGTCCATGCAAACACTTTCCATCTCTTCCTTTCCTTTCCTTTCCTTTCCTTTCCTTTCCTTTCCTTTCCTTTCCTTTCCTTTCCTTTCCTTTCCTTTCCTTTCCTTTCCTTGTAGCTTGTTACAACTCCTCCTGTCCTGAGCCAGGAGAACAGGCATGGAAAATCTGCACATGTTCAGTCCTAGGCAGAAAATTAACTTATTTCTGTCCCAACTCTGCATTTCTCACTGTGTCTGCATCATAAACAAATGCTGCTGGCATCCATTATGGCAGGACTTTGTGCCCAGGTTGTCAAGGGCAACACAAAAGAGAGTAATTGTTTAGGTTTTTTCCTCTTAGTCTCTCATTTCTACCTAAAAAAACCCCAAAAACCAAATAAACAAAACCGCAAACCCATTCTCTAATTAAAAATAACAAAAAAGCATCAGGTTTGCTCCAGTTTTAATTTACTATTGAAAAACACATAGTGTATTTTGTCCCCATTCCCACTAATGTACGTCTCTGTGTTTCCTCTGTCAGGTTTTGATCCATCTCTTTTGTATGCTGTTATAAATGAATCAGCACACAATTTGCTGACTAATCTACTCCAGAAAATGACAATCTGGAGACCAGCAGTGGAGCAAGTGCCAGGAGATGCCTTTTGGAGCCAACATAAGGCTATTGCAGGCTACAGTAGAAGGCTGCCTTTTTGAAAAGGTTGGTAAGGATTTTCTTTCAAAGCCAGGCCAGCAAGCCCTACAGAAATAACAGACTTTTTTTTTCAGGGATTTAAAGACCTGATCTTCTGACATTAGGCATAATAATTTTGGGACCTTCCTTGCAGAGTGTGTGAAGTTGTTATTGACTTTGCTAGGAAATAATGAGCCTTTTTTTAGGTCATCTGAAAATTTTGCTTATAGTAATATTTTCTACCTCTTTTTTTGGTGTTGCTTTAATAGATTTGGTGTTTCTCCACAGAGGAGATAGGTACTACAGAGAAAAAAGTACATGCCATAAGCATTCAGTACAGAAAAACAATTACAATTCTGTAATATAATCAGCAGTAAGGTCCTTAATTATTGTTATTGAACCTTGCGGCTGTAATCGGTTTTCTTTTATTTTTTGCATTTCCTTCAACAGTTTCAATGTTTTCCTTTGATATGTCTTTTCTGTGCAGTATTTAACAACAAATAATGACAAAACTCACATTCTGACTGTCAAAAAAACACCAAAATTCCTGAGATATTATCCCCAGAAACAGAGAAGGAGCCTAAAAATAATTTTCAAATATCAGGTTCTCTGGGCAAAACCCTGACTTAGAAATAGAAGTCAGGTAACTGTAGGATTGTTTCTGAGCACTGAATTTGTTTATATTTGTGCTTGAATTTACTTAAGTTGCTTTTGGTTTTTTTCAGTTAATGCCCCTGAGAGCTGAACTGGCATACTCTATATTTTAAAGAAATGCAATGAAAACAATTTAACATCTTTCCCCTGTGTCTGAATTTGTTAGTTCCTACTCATAAGAGAGAATAAATTGTTTATATATATACATATATTTATATTTATATGCATATATACATACCTGGTGGGGGTTTCTCTTGAGAACTATTGGATTAATGTGCTCCAACAATGGATGTTTTATCAGGGAAAAAAAGTTATACACAATATTCAAGAACAACATTTTAGAGGAACAGTTCAAAAGATAGCTCAAAGAGGGAATATCAGGAAATAATAGACAAAATTGCCCCTAATTGAGCCATGCCCTCTCCTGTGGGTCTTGACCAGGTGTTGATCACATCAAACGGATGCAGGTCTTGATCAGACAGTCCAAGAGTACAGGGCAATTCCCATCACTTAGGATTTTCTTTAAATTATGTACCACACATCCTCAGGATTATTCTCAGATCCCCATGGACCAGCAAGTAGTACTTTTTTTACTTTTTTAAGAATTCAGCTGGGTACAAAAGATTTAAACAGTTTCTGGCTTTTCTATTAGCTCCTGGCATGAGGCCAGTGCAACACCGCACCACTGTGTTTCACGGAATAGGGACAGGGGGATTCGCTGTCAAAAACTGGGACAAAAGATGCATCTTATGGCTTAATAAAATTGCCAGTGGACTGGGAAATGGTCTTGGCTGTTTATACCAGTAATGATTACACACGATGCAGTTAATGTGTTATGTTTTGCTATCCCCAGTAATGTCTGCAGCACCATATTAATTGTTTCTGTTCCAGAGAATGGAGACAGATAGCTGAGGCCAGCCCGTGTGGGGAAAGCAGCTGCTGAGCTCCAGTGATCTGAACCCACAGCACTGGCAGCATCCAAAATCTGTCGACTGAGGTGACCACACCATGGTAGCTACTGCACAACCCTTTACTCAACACATGTCTGTTTTAAAGACTTTGTACTCCCAGAATTCACATATATCTTTTAATTATATGAACTTCAGCTCACAAGATTGGTCCAGAAAACAGGTGACTGATGAGTATATTTATACAGCAAAGCCAGGCTGAAGAAACCAAACCAGTCTGCACAAAAGCATATTAACATGCTAACCTCATGCATGTGTATATTCCAGAACATATATTTCTTCTTAAAGAAGGACCTTATAGGATTTATTAAATTACTGATAGCATTTCATTATATTTTCTGAAGAAAAATGAGTATGTTCCTTCATGGTTGAAGAAAATCTAAATGGGGGGGGAGCTGAGAAGCTATGAAAGGACTACAATAAAACATTCAGTGGTTTAGACTTGCTGGCTAACTTACTTTTTTGATGAAAAGTTTCTTAATAAACAAAGTTGAGAATATCTATGCTTTCTTTAGAACATTCAACACTAAATTGGCTTAGGAGAACAGCGCACTAAAACATTAAGAGTCTGTAGTCACCCTGTCTATTGTGTGTTGCAGAAAGTACCTTTTTTTGGTTTATTTATACCTGGTTGTGCAGTCTGGCACTGCATTCCCAGCATTGTGTTTTAGCTCACCCAAGCAGTGATATTGTGATGTCTGTCTCATGATAATAATGCACACAAAATAAAGTACCTTTGGTGTCACCCCTCTCCCCATGATATTAGGACATTGAGAATGATAAGAGTGGTAGAAAAGCAGCTGTGAACCAATTTACTTTTCTGCTTCATTTTTATAATCACACAAGTCTACATGCAATCAAGTATGTAATAATGTACAACTTGCCATACATGAACCTAAAAACATACCATAAACTGCACATAAATAAATAAAATAAACCAGTGTCAGGAAGGGGTGGAGTGAGAAGTGAAGAGAACATGAAGTAAGAAAAGGAAATCATATTGGATCTCCTCAGAGCTAGAGTCACAGAAAATGAAAATGTGACCTTTGCTGGAAGATACAATAAAGGCTTAAGGAATCAGAGTGCCAAATCAAGTGCCTTTGAGCAGGAATGGGGGGATCCAGGGTTACTGTGCTGTGCTTATGCCAGTCTGCTTCCAGAGAAATTGTTCCTTCTCTTCCATCATGTTGTAGTCACACGCTGAAACTGAAGACACATTCCCATTGTTTGGGGCATGACAGAGGAACAATTAGCTGCATGTTCTTATGAAAATCGAAAGCCATTTCTGTTCAGGGTATATCACCTTCCTTTGTGTTTCAAAAAGAATCCCTTCTAAATGAAGATATTGCTGAGTAGATTGAATCATGGGGGTGGTGAAGCATCTAATAGTGTGGTAAACTGCCTCATCACCTCTAACAAATTCAAGACAATATCTAGATGACATTTCTGTGTGATGGATGCATTTAGCTTGCTTTCAATCCTCCACCTAGTAAGATGCCCTGGATGTTTTAGTCTTGCTGCTTTTCTTAAAATTAATAAAATTGTGAAGAGAGTATAGGAAATAATTCTGGAGATTAATGAGAAATTTTGTTGCCAGACAATCAACAGGAGCAACCTGTTTAGCTTGTGAATTGTATGATGGAGAGGCACCTTGTTTATAATAAGTGAACAATTTTGTCAGAAGAAAGTACCACATAATAAACTGCTCTTTGTCCTGGTGGAGAACAACTAATAACTGCAAACCCATTCAGTGAGAATCAAGGTCTAAATATTTATCACTGCTGGTGGTAAAATACTGGAATAACTGTAAAAGCATCACAAGATTTTCAATTTCTAGATAATTTCATTAATGCGGTTGCTGCTGCCAAGAACTGGCTTTAACAGCCTGTCACAAGTTCTGGTAGCATGGGTAAGATGTGTTAAAATTTCTGTGGTCATATTGTATGAGCTAATGGTCCCTCCCGGCCTCAGAGTCTATCAACCTATTAATTAGCAGCTAATTAGCAGCTGGTAGCAATAATAGGCTATTATCTTGTAGCAAATCAGCCAGTAGAGGAACAAGTAATACACATGCTGGCACATTATATGACTAACAGTCATTTTTAACAGTCCTCTGCTATTTAGAATGAGTTGACATGAGTCCTCTGAGTCAAAGAGATGAATAAACAGATTTAGCCACACAGTAGAGTTATCTTAACCTTAGGGACCTTGTCTGCCCTTGCTTTATCTTTAAGTCCTAGCACAGACATGAAGGAAAAAAGCTGTGATAGTCTTTCCATTAGAAAAGCTTTTGGGTTCTTTTTTGAAACACAAAATCCATTTTAGTACTTTAAAATTAATAATCATGAGAGGGTATGGGCCATGCAAAAATTTACATTTAAACAAACATTTCAATTTTGTTGTGTTATTTTTTACAACCTAAAAATATTCTAGGTGTATTGTAACTTAGAAACTAGGTTAAAGTTTTGAGTTTCCATGTTCTCCTTGGAAACATTAGCAAAAATACCTTCTTAAGTTTTCTCAAAATTATTTGGGGGAGAGCACCATATTGTTCACCCACGCCTGATAACACTTTTTTTCCTGTTTGCTTTCTTTATTTAATGTTATCTTCTTGATACATCCTGTCAATTGTCATCCTGGAAATCTAGGAACTAAGCCAAGGAAAAGAAATCTTGTCTTAGGTTGCTCCCAAAATCTCCATTCTATACTCTTTTCTTTCTTAAAAGGAAGACAGAATCTTCTCGAAAGGGTCACCCTGAAAACCCATACTGAGTTATGCTCTGGACACTAAAACAGATTAGCATTATCCTTGTGAGACTAGCCTTTATGAATGTCCACATTAACAGTCACTTTTCCCATCTGCAGAAAGCAGCATGAATATTTTCCTCACTGGCAGGAGTAACTCCTCGCTCATTAACAGACTGTAAGGCAGATGTCCCCCAGAAGCATCAAACTAAATCCACAGTAGTGATGTACATTCATTAGCCCCCAGATTTTTTTTTTTTTAATTCTTCATTTATAGTCGAAATATTCCTACCACAAAAGCTGGGCTTTGTATATGCAATGGCCCCGAATTTTGTGCATGAACCAAGCCAGACACATTGATATATCTTCATTGTCTATTCTGTACAACCTTCTTCTATATGAAAAAGGAAAGAAACAATGAAAAGATAAGAAACAAAGTCATTTGTTCTGGGTCCCGGATCTATCGCTTTCTTATAGATATTACAGATAGTACACCTTTGCAATCCTCCTGTTAGTACCAAGAGGAAGTGTTAAGAATAAAACAAAAAAATCCATTACAGAGTCCACAAAGAGACTTATAAAGGGATTCAAACATAAGAGGAAATGTTCTGAGCACAAGGAGGATTGCCTCAGGTCATATAAGGTCTCTGACCTACAGCAATAGTGACAAGGCAATAATGGAACCTCTTTGGCGAGAAGTACTTTTGATCTCTCACATTAGTTACCTGGAAGATGTAGTAGAAGTTTATTGTTTTTGTCCCATGTAGTTATAAATACTTCAGACAATACCAAAAATCAGCAGAAAGTTATTCTTCACGGAGTGCATATTCTGCATCATTAATGTGCCTTTCCTCAGAATATTTTGTCTCTCCTATGACCTCAAACTTGCAAGTTCTAGGAGGCTCCATCCTCTCCATGATTAAACAAAACAGCTTTAGACATTCTGGCGATTTCTTTGCTGCTTGTACACATTTCTGTGCTCCTTCCAAGCACATAAGACAGCAATTTAGCTGTGTGATGTGTCTGTTAGGTGTTTTACTGGATTTGTCCAATAGACATACCCATAAATGAAGACTTTGATTTCTTCTTTGTTGTCTGAAAAGAAAAGAAAAATACATGAACAAACACAATGCATAGTCTTTCATTAATCCATATTCTACTCGGGTGTGGAAGGTTCTAATTAAAGGCTCTAGGCAGTCCTGTCTGTCTCCCTGTTAATGCTCCTACTGAGCCTGATGTTTTGTGTCTTACAGTGAGAAACTAAAGGTGAAGTGTGGGAGGAAAAAAGGCAGGGTAGAACGAGGTGTTTCATTTCTCTCAGATAAGGACTGAGTAAAAGAAAAGGGAATATTTCAAAAACAAAAGAGATGGAAGAAATGAAGAGAGAGATGAAAAAGGAAACGTGATATGACAGTAAAGGAGTAAATGTATTATTACTGCATGTCCATTTTTATTACGTGTAGTTGCCATCATCAGAGTGATTTAAGGAAGAAGAAAACCAGATTTCTGACTTTAGCTAAGAAAGATTGCCTTGCTCTATTGTTAATACTGATAGAGTTCAGTTTCGGTTGTGCTGAAAAACTGTGTGACGGGAATATAAAGAGTGAAATTCTGAAAAAAAAAATATACACATAGAAGCCTCACAAAATTAATTGCTGCACAGCATGAAAATCTAGTACTAGAATATCTAGGAGATAGACTGGAGAGATACCAAATTTGTGAACACAATCACTCCAGGGTGAAAATGTCAGAGCCTATTGCACTAAAATAAAAATTCCATTGGTTATGACAAATAACCACCAATTGAATAAGAAATATTCTATTATCCTACTGTATAAACATTACATTCATTTCATCACTTGAATGTATAATCACTTCTCTTGTTTACATAGCTTGTATTGGGCAGAATGTGATTTTTTTTTCCAAAATATAAAGCACTACAGACTTATTAAATCCTAGCTATAAACACTTTCTTGAGGAATAAGAACAAGCGGCTTTGAAAGGCTGAAATGGCTGTTGGCTCACCCGAAGTGATTTGCAGGGAGCGAGGGAACATGCACAGAATGTGGTATTGCACAGAGAGCAGCACCTGCCTCTGCAGCTGAGCCAGGGCTGCGTGGCTGGGAGCTGTAGATCACACCGTGGGGAGGGCTGGGAGCTCCAGCCAGCCTCTCCTGCTTCCCCCCAAAACTTCTGGGGTGAGCTCTACCTGAGCAAAGGCCTTCCTGCCTGTGCACGAGTCACCATTTCCCTGGAACTGTGAACAGCCATTTCGATTTGTGCAAGACTTCATTAATCCCAACAAATACATAATTTTGATTATTTATTGTTGCAGCAGTGGCTGGTGGCTGGGAGCTGAGGAGGTTGCAATTTCAAAGTAGGCGACATACACTTATTCAATGAGAGAGAAGGTCTGCACTATTTCTGCCTCTTTCCCAATAAGCAGGACAGCCGACGCTTTGGGTGGCATGACAGGGAAAAGGACATTTTCTGGCTTTCAATCATATGATAATTTCATCTGATTCTGATTCACTCCTGTTCTTGTAATGCAAAAGGTAGTAAAGGAAACAAGAATAGCTATTCCCAAGGTCAAACCATAAATCCATGGCAGAGTTTGGAGCAGCAAGCAGCCTCCAGCCTGTTGATTTGTGCTCACAAAGCAAGATTGTGCAGGACATTTATATTTTCCTTTCATCATGAACTTCCTAGAATATTCAGTTTCCTGCACTTGCAGTGCTGTATATCTTAACAAAGAGACCTTCTGTGGTTACTGTCAATTTTGTCAAGCATCAACAGCTGTCTGAGCACACATGGATTACCATGATTGAATGATCTCTGTCAGGAGTGTGGTAGAGGATCCATCTCTGGCATGAGATGCAAGTTCTTTTCCCCCTATATTGTGTTCTTTCTTTAGACTTTGCAATTAAAAAGTCAAAATAGAGAGATGGACAAGGAGATAATTTATGCAATTACCTTACTTTCTAAAGCCTCATTATTATGTGTAATATAAATTGAGATTGTTAATATAACTTAATATTCAAATGGTTTTGCCTTAGGACTATCATCAATTTCCCTTGATTATGGCAAGTTATGCACCTTTACCATGAGCACTTTTTACTAAAATAAATCATGTCGTGCTATGTGAAAGCTATGTAAAATGCAGAGTGTCACATCAACAGGCTTTGTTAAAGCCAGGTTTTCTTGTTATTTCTGCTGAAGTGTGGGGGGTGACACAGCCCCGTTCTCAGTCCTGGCCTGTCATCTACCTGCAGGGCTTGCTCTAAGGCTTGGTGCTCTTATCTCCAAGAAGTGATAATAATGCTAGTGGATCAGGACTTAATGAAATTAGAAGTCCTTTGGAGCCTCTTGGATAACAGGGACCACAGTTCAAAGTGTCGCTACAAAATCCCGTAGTGCCAGCTCCACTGGGGAGATCATCTGAAAAACCTTTTTTCCTGCCCCAATCTGTTGTAGAGTAGGTGACTGAGGCAGAGTTTTCAAAGGGTGGATTCAGCAGGTGAAAGCACTAGAGAAGGCTTTTGCAGTGAGATTGAGGAAACTGCCCGACTAGCTCAGCAGACTTTGCAGTCTCTTCAAAGAGCAGGAGTCATCTCAGACACATGGATAGGTCCCTATCCACCTGACTGGTGCAGTATCAAGAGGGAAGTACAAAATGATAAGCCAGGATGGGCCTTTGGGGAGGCAAATTAAAGCAATGTGTCGGGACTGGAGACTGGCGTGCCTTCTGGAAGGCAGAAAAGTTACAGAAGGGTTTGTAACGCTGTTATATTAGCCACAAACTCTCTCTCCCCTAAAAGAAACAAACAAAAAGAAGTAGAGGAAACAAAGAGACAAGCCCCTTTCTCAAAAATGCATGTACACCCTTGCCTTGGATCCTTTCAGTCTGACTGAGGTTACCCAGCTCACTGTTTTTTTCCAGAGGGCAAATGACTTTGCGTGGGCTGTGCACTTTTTCCTGATCAGAACACATAAACCACAACCCCTTGGGGAAACATCTCCTTGGCAAGGCAGGAGCCTCCCTGTCCCCTCCAGAAGCAGAGGGGGAAATGAACCAACAGTCCTGTGCACGAGAAGCAACTTGACTCCCAGTGACTGATGGAGGCCGTCAGGTCGCTGCACTGGGAAATCTCAGTTCTAAAGCTTCAAATAATATTTTGGCCTTTTGAGTTGGTTTATGCCATATTATGCCCTGATCATTTACTAGGCTGTGGTATGCTCTTGATAGAGTTATTCAATGGCTTTATTAATAGGTTCCTTGGGTCAGATATCACTTCAATATTTATTAAAGTTGACTAATTCATGTGAAAGCAATGACAATAAAGCATCCACCTTATAGCAAAGTAGCTGCAATTAGAATCAGGGCTTTTCTGTTTGTTTGTTCTCCAAAAGATAGTTAAAACTTTGTGAACAGAGATGAACATTTTTAATGTACCAATAATGTTTTCCTTTGGGTTTTTCTTTCCCCCCTTGAAGGCTCTAATACTTTGAACCCTGTAGGAATACAACAATCTCCAACAGAGCACGGTGTTGCAGAGTCTAAAAGCAGACAGATCTTTAGCTGAAGCTGCAGGGGATATTTTAAACTGACAAAGGACTTGTTCTCAAACGTGCCGAGGGCCCTGGGAGTAGCACAGGATCTTTACTGATCACTAAGGTAAAGGGACTTTCATTTTGCTCTTCTCCCCTCCAGCAGCAGAATTGTTTCTAATGATAGTCTAGAGACCCAAGGTAGGGCTTTTAGAAGCCTCTTTGGGTCAGATCCACAAAGAAGTTTAGATTTCACAGTCCTAAGCTACATTTTGTCACTTACTGTGAATTGCTCTGGGCCATCCATCATATAAGTGATGGCCTTATTAAACCCTTCACATGTGGAATTTGTCCTATACTCAGCAGAAGGCCGTGGGTTTCTTTTGACGAACTGGAAAACAGAAACCAGAATTGTTCTCTGTGTGCAAATCTTCCTGATCGAAAATGTTCCTTACCCCCATCTCTTCCACACCCAGATGCTAGAAAATTGTCTATCACAAGGTAACTGACTCTGTAGATGAGGGGTGACTAGCTCACATGAGCTTGCTTCCTCGGAGCCAGACTGGGGAGAGAGGAACTGCGTGGGTGAGCTACAAAATGGGTGAAAAACTGGCTGAATTGTTCAAATGGTACAGGAGTTTGAAGTCTAAAGGATGTGGTGCTTTTCCTCAGGTGTCACAAGACAATGATATTTCATATCTCCATTAACAACCTGCCTGACAGGAGAGAACACACCCTCAGCCAAGTCCCAGGTGATATTTCACAAGGCAGGGGAGAGGGAGCTGCTGAAACCTGGCAGGTAGGCCTGCTGCTCAGAGAGGTCTCAGAGAAGGAGGCCAATGGAATTTGAGAAAGTTAAAAAATTTCAAGCACGAGGTCCTGCACCAGGAGATAAAACTTCCATGGAACAATGTTATTGGACTGGACGAGGTCATTGGGCAGTTCTGCCCTAAAGAGAACAGCAATGCCTGTGGGCAGCAAAATGAATATTTCTCAAAGCAATACTTAAGGTAGCAAAGGCTCATTATTGGTCGAGTTAAAAGTAGACATAAACACCAAATCCAAGGAATTATTATTTTCTGTTACTTGACACTTGGTCAAATTGGCCTCTGGAGTAGCATCTGGTTGTGGACCATCCATGCAAATGAGACATGGACATGTTGATGCTAACTGAGGAGAGAGATGAATCTGTCAAGCTGCACAAGGGGAGGTTAAGAAAAAGATGCCTGTTGTTTTCAGCAGGAGTTGGGCAGTCAATTCTTTCAGCGAAAGAAACAGCCAAACTTCAGGGTGCAGAAAAGGAGCAAGAGCCACAAGCTGCAGCAGTGGGAATTTCACTTTTTGAGAAAATCCACCGTGGCAACAGCCCTCTACCAGAGTGCCAAGAGGCTCTAGATTATGCTTCCATGTGAAGTTTTGGAATTTAGCTAAACAATATCAAAAGCGAACTTTTCAAACTATGAGCCTTGTTTTGAGCAGGAGAGTTCTAAAGGGCTCTTCTGATCTGAATTATTCAGTAATTTGACATATTTTTGTCTTTTTCATCCAGTTTTTCAGCTCAACCAATTGAAAGCTTGCAAGGCAAAATATTACCATGAACAGAGACAGCTGTAAGAACTAATTACATACCCAGAACACAAGCTACATTTCAAAATCAACAGATAATTAAGGAAGGAAACTCAGAAGAAATTGTTTGACAGCATGGTTTTACCACCAAGACACATCTTACATCATTAAAGGCAAGCATTTACTGTAAAGCAATTGTAAGGGGAAGGGTCTCTGTAGGCTGAACAGTCCTATACTAAAATAAATGCCTGAATGAGAGGGAACCTTGATGGGCAGCACCTATTTTACACTTCAAATGTAGGTAGTTCTGCAGAAGTACTACAAAGATAAATTTCATTGTATTATCGGTAAAGCGGTTCAGAGAAGTGAGTAAACCTGCCAACCTGTTGTTCCCAAACAAGCAGTGAGAAGTTCTGTCTCCCATACATATTTTTAAATTAAACGTGGTTGAGCAGTATTCTTTGGCATTTGCCCTTGATTACACTATTGATTTGATGCTGGTTGCCAAAGAAGCTCAATAATGATCTGAAGTCTTTATCACCAGAATTGAGTGAAATGAGTTCACTAGCTTTGTTCCAAACCTGCTTCATAACGCACAGGTTCTACTCACTCTAATTTACATTATTTGCATTATTGGCAGCTCTCCCAACAATACTGTTTTAGGCTGAGAATTGCAAGTAAGCATGTATTTGTTTCAGTATCACTTTGGCAATTATTCACTGCAAGGAAAGCTTTGCTTTCTCAGTTTAGGTATGACTGTGGTTTAAAGACCCTTTCAACAAAATAGGAAGAATCTATTCCAAATCGAACTGTGAAATTTACTACTAGGCAGAATTTCAGAGCCAGAAGCTAAGAGTTTGATTCATGAACATAAGCCAAAAAAGGATGTCTTTATATTGAATCTGTCAAATGTATTCATGCTTGTTAACACCATATCAGTCTTAGTTAATAGGTTTTCTAATTCTCATTTCTCTTTTTTTTTATTTTATTTAATCCTCTGTCACAGTCTGAAGCCACCACCTGTAAGGTGACAGCAAAGAAATATATCCGGGAGCTGAGAAATTACCTCACTTTGCAGAATCTCAGAATTCAAGGTGAGTTTGGACTGACAAATTTTCATGTGGAGAGTTCCCTGGTCAAGAAAAGCATCTAGAAAATTTTACAAGTGCCTTCATCTTTGCTGCCTCCTCCCACAATATCTCTGACTGTGTCTTGGAGCTGTCTGAGGAGCTCCAGAATGACTGGCCAGGGCATTTCCCCACAGCCAGGGCTTGGAAAGCTGCCTGAAGCTGTGCACTGATGATTAACTAAATCAGTAATTCTAACACCTCTGATTGTTTGTTTCCCTTTTTCTCCCCCCTGCACTCTCCCTTCTGTGTAAGCACAATGTGATTTAATCAGCAACTAGTTTGCCTTGGTTTTCTTTTTATAATACATCAGCCTCTGTGAGTAAAGCAGAGGTAACAGATGAGTGTACTAATTGGAGATGTCAGGGCATTGGGGATTTCATTAATGAAAAATGGACTGAGAAACATCAAACACTGCCTCTCGCCTCATTGTGCACCTTTCCCGTAGAAAAATGAAAAGCTGGTTAAGCCGCTTTGTATTTTAGTACAGATTATAAGTGGGTACCAAAGGAGGCATCCTGTCAGATAAAAGTATATGAAAACTGAGTTTATTTTGTCAAGCAAAGTATTAGAATAGAACCAAAAACAACCCATGAAAGTGCTTTATTCTAAGACTCAATTTTTCTCAGTCACATATAACCAAAATCTCTCTAGAGAAGAAATCAACACATAAGTTTCTGCAAAAAATGTGTTTTAATTCTTTAAGCCTTTTGGAAGTCTCCTGACCATTCTCATAATGTAGGTAGGAATACAGGATTTTCTATAACTCTGCTGAAGCAATGAACTGGGAGGCAGGACTCATGGGTCTCTGATCTCCACTGCTATCTGACTCTCAGCAGAACACTATTCTGTTCCTGAATGACAACTCTTCCCATGTTAATAATAAAAGCTTCATTCTCCACTCTCCTTTCTGTAAAATGTTTAGATGTTTGAAGAGGAAAAGCATTGCACAGGCTGAAAATTATTTCTTTTCTTGAAACATTTGGACAAAAGTTCCCTCAAGTCATATGGAATTTCAGACAAGAATGAATGAAAGAGATTTCATCCACCATTTCTCACTGCCAGAGCTGCTCCCTTTCATCTCAGTAATGGATTTCAGGTGGCTGCTTTGACAATCAGCTCACTGAGACAAGCAGGTGGGTGGCCAGAATGAAGTTCCCCTTTGAATAAGGGCAGGTCCTGCATCTCCCTGTTGTCAGCTGTGCACATTAACTTGAGTGCCTTGGCATGGTTTGCTCTCACTGTGTTCTTGGCCCTGGGCAGGAGATGAGCTCTCAACAACCTTTATTTAATCTGCACAATGAAGGTATGGTTGAGTGCTCTCTGAAGGATCTACTTCTCATTGTGCCACATTGCTTTCAATCCTTACTAATAGAATATGTATTTTCACTCTGGTGCGTCCAGCAGGTTCTAAGCAGAACCACCGCTCTTTTCTATCTACTCATTTCTCTGAAATTTAATATACTGATTTAATATGAAATTTTGCTCCATGAAATTTAGTCTAGACAGCCTTGGAAATGTCAGTATCACAGACATCTTTTTATCATCAACATGGCCCAAGATTATTAACTCACTATAAAATTAATTGGAAAATGAAAACTTTTTTATTTGTCATAAAGGTCTGTCTAAAGTCCAGAGGAAGTTTAGTAACCAGAATTAATCTTCTGTTTTGTTTTGATCATTTCTAGTTGAAATTACTTCTTGGATGCTGTTTTAACACAGGATGATGCAAAGAACTCTGTTGAAGTGACTCAACCAGATGATAAATTTGCCTTCAACTTTAGGATAAATTAAATTTGCCCTCTGAAAATAACCATTCAAAAAATTCTACTAAGAATATTACTGACCACTTTTTAAAATATCTGGCTTCTCTCCACGGAACTCTTAAATCTTTACCTCAATTATAAAACCTTTTTTCTCTGAGGTAGTATAAGAGATTTTGTCACAAACTTTGCCGAGATAGGTCTCATAGAATTTCATTTTTCCAAAGGGAAAATTTAGAGATTAACTAATTGTTTTCTGCCATGAAATAATAAAGATTTTTAAAAGGAAATGTTTTTCAAACGAAAGTAAATTTCCTTGGGGAAAAATATTAATTTCTAACTCAAGAGTCTTCAGTGAACAGAAGAAAAAATCTAATGATACATTTGCCTTCCAAAATAAAGAAAAAACACCTATCTTTTTAAAAAGTTACATTGTTTCATGTAACTCTTTCAAAACTATGCCTGCTCACTGCCTAGTTTAATGAGAAAACCAAATTCTTTTCCATGTAGGTTTTATTACCAAACAGAATAAACCACATAGTTAAAATTCCCTCAGCTCTAAACTGAGGAATCTTGTCACCATTTAACAATATTTTTTGCTTATAGTGTTGGGGTTTTTTGCTAGCCTATTTTCTTAGTTATGGTTCCAGCTTTCACACTTAGTTAATAACAACTATGTTAAGATTTATAGGAAAGATTATTATTTATTTTGATGAGACTTCTATGAATGCTTTTTCTCCTAATCGTAACTGAAATATGTAAAATATTCAACTGAGATAAAGAGAGCAGAAAAAAAGGTCACATATCATTGCAGAGTCTGTCACCATGGAAAATATCACAAAATAGCCCGTAATTATGGAAAATCAAACAGAAGTGAGGCCATAAAAATAACTTCTTTCTTTCAACATGCATTCAGGGAAGAAAAAAAAAAAGGCAACAAAAAACCACATGAGATGAAAACTATGTTAATACTTTAATTCAGCAAGGTGAAACTTTATAAGGCACATGATTAAAACTTTTAGGGAGTCTAAGCAAAGCAATGATTTTTATCCATATTGAATTAAAGTATGTGATAAAACCACATAAAATAAGAACACTAATTTTGATACCCTGGCAAGCCCATGAGTGTATTTATACAAGTTCCTTTATTAACCATTCAGGCTTCTTTTAGTAGTTCAATAATACATTATGGTTTCAGATGAAAATCATGCTGCAAAATAAAAAAAAAAACATCACTGTAAGCTACAAAATCAATAATTTCTAATACAAATGAGGAAATTACTTTGACTTCCAGCCCTCTACACCTACCATTCTCAGGGTTAATGGTTATGGGGAGCATCTTTTCAGAATGCAAATTCAGTCAGGCTCTGTAAAAGATTTGGATACAAAAATTAAGCCCCACTTCACACTCTGCATAGTATCAGGAATTAAAGCACTGAGTTCCTCTCTTCTTTATCTTTCATGATACATATATAAATCCCAGAAAAGGAGAAGGTTTCTACTCCTCACTTCAGATATAACTTCATTCTAACTGTGAACTTATACTGTCCTCCTATCAAAAGGGGCTTTCCTCACAAAAGGTGTTCCCAGCCATCTGTTCACAAGGAACATTGCCAGCTGGCAAATTTGGTTGAGTTTTGTTGCTTTAATTCATTTTCAAAAACTTCAGATTTCCAAATCTGGCAGCAGATGCAGAGTAACAAATTTGTGTCTGTCAGCCCACTATTCCCTGATGAGAGGCCTGTGAGCATGCTGCTCATACATATGCAGCTAATTAGGACCATGGTTAGGATAAGTTAATGGATTGATTTCCCTCTGTATCCAGTTAAGTGGCAACCTCAGGAGCAAGCAAGTGTAGCAGCCACTGCCCCGTGCTCTCCCACTGCCTGATTCTTGCCAGCTGAGCTGGGCAGGCCAGACTTCCCATGTCCTCGAGCACAGATTGCCTCCTAGAAGCTGTGGAAGGGGAAAGGTACTCTAGCAAGGAAAGGGATGGTGAACAGCCCTCTTTTCTAGACAGGGAGGGATGGCTGTTGTTAAGTGTAAAGACCATTTTGCATCTTTGTTTCCCTTTCATGAAGTGCTAAAGGCCTCTGGCACGGTTTTAATCATCCATGTGGTTGAACATAAGCAGCAAACTTTCGGAAGAGTGTGGGACCAAATCTTCTCTTGCAGGGACCCTTGCCTCTGTGATGCCAGCTCTCTGTCACACACAGTGATCCTTATTTCAGCCTAATGGTGAGTGAGGTCCCTGCTCCAGGCTATTACCCTTGGTGATCTGCAATGGTGCTTCAGGGGCAAACTTCCTTTCAGGCTGAAGGAAATTCCAGCATAGGTCAGATGAGCTACATACAAAGTGTGTCTGTTCTCTGCACAGACAGGGCTCTAGAGAGACCCTCCTGGGTCTGAACTGCAGTTTCAGACCCCCAGCTGTCCTCCCCTCCTACCTCTGTGTCACAGAGCTGAAGTCCCACAGAGGAGAGACCACCATGGGAAAGAAGGCTGGGAAATAATTTTACAGAACTTTAGAAGGCTGGCAGGCAGGTCAAGTGTACCTAGTAAATTTATCACAAGGCACAGAATGAATATTGTTTCTATACAGCCAAGAGTGGAAAACCCAGCTGTGTTATCTTTCACATACAGTCAGCTATTCTCTCAACACACAGTTCTAGTAGGAAATTGAGGAATCAAATGTGTGGTTGTGTGAATTGTGCAATGTCTGCACACACACACATATGTAATTGCATGTGCATAGAGAGGTCACCTCCTGCTGGCTTGGTTTTCCAATAACTTTCTAAATCCCTGATCAATTCTATCCAAGTTTGTCAGACAAAAGGGGGTCCCATTGCCTGTTCATAAGCAACAGCAAAACTTTGTAGAAAAGCATCCCTCAGGTTGTCTTTATTCTACATTAGAATAATTTATTCTAATTATTCTACAAGTTGTCAGTAAATCAAGCGTTACAAATTTGTGGGGACCCAGTCTTTGCTCGGCTTGTCATGAAAGTGTTTCTTGTGATCTGGCATTGCTCACTGTTGGAGGCCAGGTTCAATGATCAGAGATCCAGAGGCTTTGTCTAATCTGGTATCCAGAATGGTTTTGTCAAGCATTGCCTCATGTAATCTCAGTTCAGTTCCTTGTACTTTCAATGGGAAAAGCAGCATTTGTGAATGAACCATACAGAGCTGTGATTTCACAAATCATGTTGGGTCTCAAACGAGTAAACTCCTTCCACAAATCAATGAAATTGTTGTCACATGATGCAGGCTGCTGAATTGCATCTGCCTTTTCTCCTCCAGGCATTGGCAGTTTCCAATCAATGTTTCATCTGATGGGCAAGGCCTGATAGAGCAGAACTGTGGGTCCTTCAAAACTGAATGTTTCTGACCAAAGCATTTCTAAAGCTATGGCACGAGAATAAAAACAATCTCAGAAGATGTGTTGCACATTAAATGCCCTTCATTAAATATTTACTGAGAGAATAAACTTGCTGTTTCTGGTTTTACTACAGAACAGTGCTAATGCATACATTTGGTGGGCACATTGTTCTACACCATGATCTGTTTAGTGGAGGTAGAGTTGTACATGTGCTAACAATCAAGTCAACACGTAAGTATTACACTGAAATACAATATATTAGCAGTATATTTTAAAGAATTTAAACTATTAGAAAGACTGCAGGGTGATTAGCAGATCAGTTTGCAGAATGAATTTAAAAAATGTCTTCAGTTAACAAATTCTCTGATGAAGGCATTTTCCTAAATGCCTCAATTCATCCTAAATATACCCTTAACTGTTTTTATCAACCAGGTCTTCTACAGAGTATTTGCCTGTCTTGAAGTATTAGATGCAACACAGAGTTAATTGAATTTTTGTAGGCTTTACATTAAATTTGTACTAAAGGACATTGCTGAATCAGGGCCTTAATGGGCAAACAGTTAAACAAAGGAATCATGTGCATGGCTTGAGCCAGGAAGCAGGAGGCAGGAATCCAGAGTTTTTTTCACAGCTCTGCCTTTGGGAAAGTGAGATTAATCTTTATACTTGTAATAGATTTTGAGCTTTCCTTAATATACCTTAGGCATCCCAGATATAATTAGAAGTAGTAATCTAATGTCAGTCTCGTGCTTATTGTACTTAGCACTTCTGTGATTTAGTTAATTAGTACATTTCATGTGCTTTGGGGTCCTTGGACAATGAAGGTCATGTACCTACTTAGATAAATGTTTGGAAAAATGTAGGCTATTATTATTCAAATGAACTTGAAGTTTTATCAGTTATAGAGGACTGAGGCTGAGATAACCACTCCAGCTGTTAGTGTGGCCCCCAGTTCTTAGAGAAGACAGATACAACATTTTCACTACCAAAACTACTATAAAGTAAAGAGAATAAAAGAAAAAAATGGAGGGAAAATATTACATATATGGAGGACTCATTTGAAAGTTAGGACAAACTGTGCTGAAAATAATGAGGGGAAAACAGCTGGGACTTGCTTGTGACAGGTCCTGGATGTAGATTTTTTTTTTTTTTTTTGGTGCCTTGAGAACATAGCTAAAGCTCTGCCCACTGTATTAGACTTCTGTAAGGATTTTCTTTTCTGTTACCTCTCAATCTTCTGGAGCATGAAGGCCAACACTCCCACATTTAGCACAGTGAGTTATTGCAGAAAAATCCCTGTCTCACATTTTTATGGCCCCTTATCTTGAGATTTCCCTGGTGAGTTCTCAGTCAGATGTGGTTCATATCAACCATATTCAGTAATGATGGTGAGGGGTGAGATGGCAGGCAGACACACACATTGGAGAGACCTTCCTTTCCTCAAAGAAAGCAGTGAAGGAAATCTATTAACCTTTTCCCACTTTATCCATCAGTGTTTCAAATCTCTTTGTAGTCTGGATGTAGATTTAGTTTTACTATCAAATGTCATATGCACTTGGTTTGGTTCCAAAATTCAGATTTTATGTTAAAACCAACAGTAAAAACAACCAAAAAATTAAGGAAGGACTTTTATGAGGACAGAAACATCCATAACATTTGCTTTCTCAGATTATAAGCAACACCGGTTGCAAAGTCAAATAGTGGTACAGCTCAGCAGGAAAAAATGTAAGCAGTCAGCACCATTCTTCTCTTCAGAATAAATATCTTTAATTAAATGTTAGCAGTTCATATGGGTCCATCTTAATTTTGATGCAAAAGACAAAGATCACAAGATGCAAAATAAATGAAGGAATCAAGTATTGATGGGCAAGCACCAGCAAATTCAATTCTTTGATTTTTTTTCTATTTTTTGCTACTCTGAGCCTTGGTCCAGAACTGCATATTAGCAGTCTACTTAGGCTCATCAATTTCTAGATTTTAGGATTGGAATAAGCCATTATTATCATCCAATGTGACCTGCAGAACACAAGCCAGAGAATTCCAGCTGATAATTTCTGCAGTTCAATCTGCTGCCTATGGACTTGATCTTCCAAAATGCTGATCTTTCTGGCTCCGGTTGGGTCAAGTATTTCAAAGTGATCCATGTTAGGAAGGAGACAAAATGGCTCCTCACAGTTTAAAACTACTCAAAGAGATGTCTTACATGAACAGAGACTAAAGCAGTTTTCTAATAAAGAATTTAATCCTTCCTGGTGGTAGGAAGGTGACTGAGGTGACAGACCCATAACCAAGTCAGATGAGAGTGAACACTGACTCACTCACCAAACACCAATAGGATCCTTTGTTGGGCTGCTCAGGACATAAACTCTGTTTTTCTTCAAATGTTACTTTGTTGGGATCAAACCAGGGTTTGACAATGTGTTGATCAATGGCACTGTAGACAGAAATATTCCTAAGACTTAGAGAAGAGATCTTGGATGATTCCAAGGACTTTGAACCTCACTGAAACTCCAACCTTCTTACTGTGGAAAGGGGAATTTCAGCAAAATTCAATTTCATTAAAGCTGTGGATTTAATTCTAATGCAGAAATGAAACAAAGGTGAAATCTCTCAAGTCAGTTTAGAAGCAAAACACCAGACTCCTGAGGAAGCACATTCCTTGTCTCCTTTCTTCTCTGCCCTTTTAAATGGGTTGTTATACTCACTTACAGCTCTCTGGGACTGCGCCTCTTGCATTCTTTGAGCACTTTTACAAAAGCAAGAAAGGAAAAATGCTTGTCATTCTTTAATCCTGGAGTTCAACAGACAATCTGGGATTCCAGTCTGAAATGTCAAACTGCTTACGTCCACTGCAGAACAAAGTTGAATTTTCAAATCTTTTATTTATTTATCTATTTGTCTGGGTTAAAAGTTTTCCTAGCATCTGTCATGTTCCTTGTTAAAGCCCTTTGCTGAAAGGACTTTGAAGCAGTGTTCATAAATCTCATTCTTAAATAGCATTCCTTTGAGGTAAAAAAAAAAAAGACACAAACAAAGCTCTCTATTTTTCACTGTTCATTAGATTTTTCATATCTGGAATAAACAGGGGTCTTTAAAAGGAGCAAAAAGAAAGCATCAACTCCAGTTGCCTGCAATAACTTCAGTACCATGCCTTGGTCTGCATTCAGTTTCCCTCCTAACACAGCACCCTTATGTGTTCAGTGAATAAGAACCCAGGTAATATCTGTGAATCAGCTGTAATTTTTATTCACCAGAAGTGTCATAGTATGTGCATGTAATGTCCTGAGTTCAACTTCTTCACTCAGCCAGAGGCTGGTAGCCTCTCCCTTAAAGTCATTTAGGGTTCCTGTATAATTGAGAATCTCCAATTTGCTTATAGAACGGGCATGTCCCTCCTTGAATATCTGATCTCTCTTTGAACTCCACAGGAAAGTCAAAGCCACACTCAAGACTCCAGAGAGCTGTGGATTTATGAATTATTCCTTTGAAAAACCTCAGAATTCTGTTCAATTTCTGTTGAAATAATGGTCTAAAACCCTACCAAATCACTATTTATTCACTATTTTGAAAGACAGAAACATTTCCTGTGATAAAAGATGAAGAAATGTAACATTACTTCAGCATTTCTACTTAATTAATTTGAAGTTTCATTTTAAATAGGTAAAAATATTTTGTGTAATCCTCATACTGTAATCAATATGTCATAATTTCATTTTACTAGAGTATTTAAGTATGATTTAATTATTTTTAAAAACATATATTAACATCTAATTTCAAAAATTAAAAGTTCAGAATTTTTAAAAACGTTTAGAAAAAAAAAATTTGACAATTATCCCCAATTCAGCTTTTCATTTTGAACAGAATATCAGAAACTGCTGGACGAATCATGGTTTTCAGACCAGACTTCATACATTGTGGCTAGCACTGCTCAGATTTCAGAGATCAACATAAGAACTGGTTCTTGCCATTTGTGCATTTAGCAGTCATGTCTTTCTTCAGCCTCATAACAAGTCAGGCCCAGCCTCACTTGCACCGTGGTCTGAGGGTTCCGCTGCTTCTGCAGCAGCAGGGAGTGAGCAGCGCCACAGCAAGTGGCACTTCTGACCCATCAGGGAGTGCCAATAACTGTGTGCGCTCATCACTCTGCAGTTGGGATGAAAGACCTGCTTAGCAGATGGAAACCTGTCAGTTCCCTTCCACTGAACTGCTTTCTTGTGTCCTGGATCCTTCAAGGCATTCCTTTCTTGTAAATACCCACCCTCTTCAGCAAAATCACAGGGTGCGTCAGAAAGGAATCGTGTTTCAAAGTCTTTGTTTATTCCTGTGGTAAAAGCCAGTTGCTCCTGAGAGGATGGCTCTCTGGTCAGCAGCCAAGCATCTCCTAATATCCTGCTTACCTTGAATGCTAGAAAGGGAGAGGAAAAACTAAAAAGTCTAAACTTTAGAGTTCAGACCAAACGGGAGTTTAACACCATGAATTTTATAGCCTATTTGTTTTTCTTGTCACTGTAATGGTCAGTGGCCTTCTATAACTGTACAAGGGAAAGAAATATCCTAGAAGAAAAGGTACCTAAGATCTCATCAAGTTTTTTAGGGCTGATTCAGTTCTCCTCAGTCAGCACAGGCTCTGTACTTATTGTTATGCTGCTGAGCCAAGGATGGCAAAGATGGAGGTGACAAGAAGCTGAAGGGAGCCAGCCAGGAATGTCTCAGGTGTGTTTTCTGCATTACTCTGCATTAGCTACGGTATAAAGTAACCTTCTCATGTCTGCATTGCAGAGGGAAGACACATCAAAGGTGGTTTAAAAACAAAACTGACAGCAAAACCAAGCAGCACCTGATTGCTCCCTGAGTGCCAATTGCTGGGCTCTGTCCTTTTACAGCTATGCTGCAACACTCCCCTCAGCTAAAGAGTTTAACACTAGCTGAAATTCTTCTGACTTAAACAACAAATTTAAAGGAATTGGTTATTTCCAGGATTATGGAGCAGCTGCACTGTAGCTGGACCCAGATCTTTCTCTGTCTCTTCACCATCTCTCCTCACTGAAACTGGTCCTTGTCCCTTTTGTATGTCTCAGCCTCCAGGCTCTGCTTAGGATCATGCCTGGAAAGTTGGGGTTGCATGTCAGGATGATCCATCCAAAGATGGGAAACAATGTATACAAAGCAAAACTCCACGCTGTTCACCTTCTTCTGCAAAGCAAAAATGTCAAGAAATATTCAGGCAGGTGCATGTGTGCACGTGTGCAATCAGGCAGCACTAAGCTGCCATCTTCTTCTGGTGTGTCAGGAATGATTGCGGCAGAACTGCCACATTCCCAACCAGGCAGCCTCTGGACGAGTTAATTCTGCTGCATCCTTCTACCACAGCAGTAATAAGAACAGTGCTGCTCTGACATAGTCACGGAGTTCATTTCTTGATCAGACAGAGAAGGCAACTCTTGTGTCAAGTCCTGTAGAACCCGGCAAGACTCTGTGTACTTCGCATCAGCGGATTATATCTCTAGCTTTCTTTATTTTCATGAAGAGGAACAATGTATTCCTTTTTGTCAGTAAGCCTCACAGCATTTTATTGAAAAAGTGAATGTAGAAAGCAACTTACAAGATATGTCCCACATTTCTGGACAAGGCATCAGAAAAGAAAAAGGAACATTCCTCCTCTGACAAGTGTTTGTCTTGTGCAGCTGCCCGATTTTTTTTTCCTGAAAAATCCTGCTGGAAATTTTCATGGAGTCAGTCCTCTGAATTCAGGAAATAAATCATGCATACAAAATTCCTGTGGCTCTGTGGAACTTTGCTACCAAATCTGCTTTCCCTTCAGGCTACTAGAACCTCATCAAACCCAGCTGCAATGAAGGCTGCAATCAGAAGAGGCAGTTTTCTCTTGCAGCTGCTTGTTCACTCCTTGTGTTGGCCACATGTGGCACACAGCCATGCTGGATTGAGCCAGTGCCATAGCACATACTACAGCACATGGTTAAGCTCTTTGCTTCAAAACCAATAAAAAAAACCCAAGCAGCACAGAGACCTTACTCAAATAAAGCTTATTTTAATGGCAGTGTCTTACAGGCATCTATAACCATGGATGTCAGTGAATGACAAAAATAATACTTTTGCATGTTCAGTAAGACCTGGTAAAGTTGACTGGCTGACTGTTCCCTTCTGGGAGAATGAGTGCACTCAGCTTCAGCTTCAAAAAAAAAGAAAATCCTGCCACTAACTTGCATGAGGTATAAATCCTGTGTTCAACAAGCTTGTCATCTGGTGGTGAGTCACCACTCACCTTATAATGAATGACATTAATTTGATTTTGAAGGAACAGCTCTCGCATGTTATGTCTCACGAGGTTATAAACGACACGTGAATCTGATACATGCTGTACAGACAGCTTACATGGCCAAATAAAGCAGATTTTATTCATGGAGGAAATCCCAGAGAGAGATGGGAATCTGTTCTAATGACAGTTAATCTCAGGGTTTAGGAGGCAGGGAAAAACAAGGGGAAATAATTTATGAAGCTGTCCCAGCTGGTGGTAGTGTTGATGCTTTGGGAGGATTTGTACACATTAAGCCAATCCTCCCCTCTCCCCGCACACAGAGACCCTCCTTCTACCCCTGGGGGATTCAAAAATGTACAACAGCAATTCCTGTGAAGTCAGGGGACTGTTCACCTGACTATCTATCAGTCACGCCGTTTTTGAACATGTGTTCGTTTGACATTTTCTTCTCCTCTATCTGCACTTATTGTCTTCTCCATCTGGGAGCCATCTCTCTTTCCTACTTTTCCCAGGTTACAGGTGTTATTGCAGAAAGGTGCTTTGTCCTGGTCCCTTGTATGGTAGTGGGAAAAGGGCAAGGAAAGCAGCCCAGGCATCTTTGCACCCTGCTGTCTTTCCTGTTCTGCACTTCCTACGATTGTGAGGATGAGGGTTCAGTACACTTGTATATTTATATCCTTATGTGATGTAAAAACATGTTGTGACACTGACCTCTATCCAATTCAACTCCTCTTGTAAATGAAAAATCAGTTTGGGAAACTGCATCCACAGAGCTGAGTGTGGAAAAGGACAGGTAGCCGAGGTCTCTGGAAAAACCCAAGCCATTTGTGTGTCACTGTAAAGTAGGTGTTGGCTTACAGATGTACACAGAAGTTATGCACACACAGAGTACACATTTATTTTTATCTTCCTTTAAAAAAGAGATCTCACACTATGCCTTTGAGTTAAAAACAAACATGGAAATGAACACAAAGAGAGTAATTTAAAATTGAAATTATTTTTTTACTGCCTCTCCATCACTTCTGTTCCAAGTAGCTGTTGAACATTACCCTGTCAACTCTTCAAGTATTTAACTACAAAAATACTCTTCATAAATAATGTAGACAGATTAACTAAATGGTACGTAATTACTGCAAATTTCGAGTCCCCTTGCAGAATATATTTTATCCATGATTACAGTGCTTACAGACTTTCCAAACAGTCTCTTGTATATTTGACAGTAAGCCATAGGAAAATTTCAGCTGTCTATAACTGCTTTTTAGAATCTATAAAAACTTAGATTAACATGTTATTAAAGACTTTGATTTAGGAAACACCTAATATATTTTTCTATTTTTTCCCCTTTCATTTAAGGTTAAAAAAAACGCGCACAAGATTGCACTTGTAAAGTGGAAGTTTTCAAAGTTGATTGTAGGTTCATAGCTCTGTAACAAGGTACTTTCACTCTGGCAGAGACTCAAACGAGACAATTAACAGGAGTAATGAAGCAATTCAAAGAGAGAGTTGTGGGGCTTTTTAATTGGTACTTCAGAAAGCCAAAGTTCCCTCTATACAGAAAAGAGAGGAGCCAGGGAGTAATTGCCTCTCCGTTTCTCTAAAAAGGGCTTGAAATCTCAGTCAAATAAGCTCTTGATCTTAGCACAGGAAGGTCATGGTTCTCTGGAAGTGTACAGATGTTCCACCCCTGCAGTGAGTGGTCCTTTAGTGATTTGAAAGATTTTATGCTGGTCATTACAAGATACTGAATGAATGCCAAAATAAAAGCTAAAATATAGATTCTCTGCAGTTCCTATTGTATAGTAAGGGAAAATTTCCACTAACTGCAGCAGCAGCTGGGTCTGTGTCTGCTGATAATTAAATAATCATCTTATATCTGAGCACTTCACTGTGTTGATGCTCACATTTCAAATGTGACTTTGAGTAAGGACAATATATTCACTTCTGGTAGTCTGAATATGTGTTGGGTAACTGGTCCCAGAGCAACCTATGCTTTTCAGACTAAGCACATGGGATTAGGTTTTCAGAGCCCTGAGCAGGCAACAAAAGCACCACTATTTGACCAGGGTACAATATTGTCCTCAAAAGTGTACCTAGGTAAAAGTTTCAGTAAGGTAAGCACAGTGCAATTTTGTTTTCATTCCCAGGCCGGCTCAGTTTAGCTCTCACTCTGTGTCTTCTCAGTTCTCCACACGCATCTTGGGAAAGCAAAGACAGCAGCAGGAAAATTACCTTTAAATTCCATAAGGCCTTGAATGTCCATTGCTGTTCAGTGCCCTCAGTGTTTAAGTTGGATTGGTAACCTGCAGAAATGTCTTGTTGCCATCCCATTTCTGTTCTCAACTACTCTCCTTATGCCTCAAGTTGAAAAACCTTCTTCAGAAAGAAATCCTGGCTTAAGTAAAGTTTAGGCCTGCAGTGAGTGACTTTTAGAGCAATTCCATTTCCTCTTGAAATCAATGTGAATTTGGGGCTCGAACTCCCCTTCTTGACTGTGCATTAATCTCAGTGTTGTGCTTCCCTGCTGTGGATGTATGAACAGAACACTCTCAGCTGCTGTTAACCTTGAGGATCTTACACAACAGTAAGGGAAAGACCAGCTTCTGAGTATATCACAGAGGTATGAGGAAGGAAACTGCATCATTTCAGCCAAATAATTGACTTCTAGGCAACACACCTGTTAAAAAACATCAGGCTCTCAAAGAGATTAATTTGCATTTTGGTGGAAAAAATTGCTTATGAAATCCTCAGGCATCGTCTTGGATGTATTGCGGAGTAAGGACTTCAGAGCTGAAAAGGGAATTTCATCTTCAGTCATTGCAACACATAATGATAAATTTGTGGCTGTCTTATCCACAGGTACTTGCCCTTGTCAGCAAATGTGGAGACCTGGGATGGATACCTTGAAATGCTGTGCAAATTACTTCTAGACAGGCAAGACTTATTTTATACAAAGAAGGAATTTACTGGTATATTGCAATCTGAAAGTCCATTCGCTGTTCCCCATGCAGTAGAGGCAAAATTAGAGTATTATTTAAGATGGTGTTGAGGTTACCTTCCTTCTATTTGTCACATGTAATCTTGGAAACGCATCTGTTCTCTCAGTGCTCTATCTTTTTGTCCTTAAATTAAAGGTACAATGACTCTTCACATCACCCTGTCTAGATCACAACTAGATCAGAATGAAAAACAAATCTTTTATTCAGTGGTTGACTTTAAAAATCAGGAAAAGAATTTCCTGTAGATTAAATTAAAATGGAGATATCTTGTCATTTTTATTTTTCATAAAAGCCATCAGCAGATATTGTGATCAATCCCTAGAAAAGTGATTCATTTTATTTTGGCATTGAAAAATTCTTTATATCTTTTTAGAATGTATTTTGATACAATTCATATTGCCAAGTTTTCATTCAAAAGAAAGACACTCATAACTTTTTATTTTAAAATTCTCCAATTGTGAGAGCTTTAGCATCCAATGTATTATTTCTCATTTTGGCAGTAGTCAAGTGTTATAGTTTTAATTTTTAAAAATCAATTATCCACAAACCATTTCCTTTTTTTCAGTGCAAGGGAGAAGTGCTGATACTCTCCGCAAAATTTGAAACAGTTTCACAAATAACTGCGATCCTTCAGTTTTCATTTTCTTTTTTTTTGCCTATTGTATTTTTTCTTTAACACAGTCCAGTGTGTAGTTCCCCGGTATAATGAGTGCCCAGCCTCAATGGAATCACATTTAGCTGAGTTAATTACTTCTGTTTTCTAGGGAAGGAAAGAATAACAACAGTGACATAGTGGGCAGACCTGCTGCAAACACTGACAATTCCATGAACAGCAGTGAATTTTGTATTTGTGTCAATTAATCTTCATGTTTATTAGCTGAAAAAATGACAGGGTTAGGATGGAGGACACGGTTTATCTCTTATCCCAGTCTTGTTTTTCTTTTATCATTTTGCTTTATATTCTACAAAGCCCCAGACTTGACCCGAATTAGGTCCCCTGTCAGTTTCTTTCATTCTTATCTCTGTCATGGCAGCGGGCAGGAGATCTTTTATGATCAGTATTTCACCTCATTTGTTTCAGTTGTGGTTCTGGTTCTGCCAGAGGAAAAAGAAACATGAGAACAACAATTTCTCTTCTTGACAATCAGACTGCTGCACAAGTCTACTCTGACTTATATCTTCTCTCTTATCCCTTCCTCCCCAGTCAAACCTCACATCTTCCTGGGTCTTGACAGTCATTTCAGATCTAATCATCTCTTGCCCTTCCACTTCCATCTTCCACACCTCTACACCAGAGATTTTGGAGCCTGAACCCTCACACTTCAGAGCAGCATTAAGCAATAACTACTGGCAGTGATAATGGGAGATTTAAATAGATTGTTCTTCCCTACCATCACTGAAGTTCTATTTCTGAATGTGAGCAAACAAATGATACTGTCAAGTTTTCCTTGTAACACATTGTTTCATTGTCTCATGTGGGGTAAGAATGAAGAAAGTAAAAGTCTTCTAAGAGTCTATCATTCTGGCTCATCTTCATTCATATATTGTATAGATTTTCAAACTTTAATTTGGTACATCCTCATAAATGGCATTCACTAATGGCCAGTCTCTAATCTTAGAAGGGACCACACAGAGGCAAATACACACTCTGGCAGTTTGCCACATAATGCTTCACTGCATTCCAGAGCTGAGCTGCTCTGAGAGTAAAAACTCCACCTTCCCTCATCTGTGTGTGTAGATGCTGGTGGGTATCACTTCATGCAGACTGGCCTCATGCTTGCAATTTTTGGGCCGTTTAAAACACATCTAACAATTGCAGATTCTCTTGTAGGATCTAGCAGTGTAAGAGATGAAGACAAAACATTGTCCAAAGACATTATTTTATGTAGAATGACTCTGAAGGGATTCTTTTGTTTGGATGTTTAGGTGAATGCTGGGTGATGTAGGACAAAGTCAAAAGTCAAGTTGAATAGATATATAAATATCTCATACTATATTCCATGTCAAACAATCGTGCTGTGTTCATTAAGGAGCTGGAACTTTCATGACATGCAGAGAAAATGAGAATTAATTTCTTAAGCTTAGGGTCACATAATGCCATTTTACAGAGTTTTACAACTAAACAGTTTTTCTTGTTCTGCAAAGCCACTTAATCACTTTTGTTTTCATGGATGCTTTAAATCAAGGATATCACTTATCTATAAATCTACTTCTGCTGCATCCTCTTCCTGAGCATCTCTGAATAAGTATTTATCATTGCCACATACATTTGAAATACCAAGATATTATTGCCCTTTGTGGAAGCTGGGGAGATCAGGCAAAGAAACTGTGATTTACTCAAGATCATAAAAGTATTCTGGGAAAAAAATCAGGATTTCCAGTATTTGGGAGAAAGCACTTACTACTGTCCCCTATTTCTAATATTTTCAAGCATGTCTGCCACAAAAAATTGCACAAATTGGTTTTTCCTGTTGGAAAGAGAAGCCATGGAACAAAGAGATGGAGTTTGAGCTTATCCTCGTGTGGAATTGAATTGTCTCCTTTGTTTTAGAGAGAAGCCAGCTGGGTTTGGAACTTGTACTGCTGATGCCACTGTATAGGCAATCATCACACAAAAGTGTCATAATGAATGGATGGCCAGAGTTAAACCTTCTGGCAAGAGGCACGATGGGTACTTACTTCTGTCTCCAGAAAAGAAACAATTTGAAATGTGAGTTATAAACAGGCGGTGTGCCCTGCACCTCCTGCTGCTTAATTGATACTTTACATCACCAAAGAATAGCTGCTACATCCCTCACTCCCAACAGATCAGGTACAACTACAAACTCCTCTAAAAGAAAATAGATTCAGCTCATGTCTACTGTTCTTATTAAAGCTTGCCAGAAACTGAAATTTCTAGTAATTCCACATTTGTGTTCCTCTCATGCTAAGTAAAAAATTTTGTTTCCTTTTCTTTTCTTTTTTCTTTTTTGAGAAATAGGAAAATCTGGTGCCTTGATGCCATTAGACTTGAAACACTGAGGATTGCTTTGATACTGAGCAACATTTGCCTGCACTGCTGCAGTGCCTGTGGGGATGGGCATCCAGATGCCTCATCTCTTACAGGACCTGGCCTGAACTAACCTACGTTTTCCACAGTCTCTGTGGCATTTGATATTGAGAAAGGAACCATGTACTCTGAGAAAAAATGTTCAACAGTGAGGGCCAACACAGAAGAGGCTGTGAGTAGAAGGCGTGCACTTCCCATAAGCTAATGCACTGATCCACAGCGTGCCAAATTCAGGCAAAGCTGAAAGAATGAGGTACAAAATACTTTGCCTTTTGCCCAGGTAATCATGTCAACTCAGAAATCTCATATCTGCCACAAAGTACTTTTTTCTTTTGGAAGTTGTCAGCTGTAAGTCCCTTGTACTTTCACTATTTTTCAAGGGAATAACTACAGCTACACACACATCCACTGAAACACCTTGATTTTTTTGGCCTGATCCACAGTCCCAGTTGCTTGTGCCTCCCCAGGGTGCAGTGGGTCCTTCCAGTACAAGTGAGAATTACAGCTGTACCATATTTCATTACATACAACATTCCTGTTCTTTCCTTAGGCTTGTCCAGATAATTCCTTTTGTTAACTTGGCAGAAAAAAAAATCTCTTTAACAATATTGAAAGTAATGCAGACTGGCAGTAGAATCTCCTTTTCTTCAAAACCTTTGAGCATGCTGGGATGCCAGTCAAACAAACTGTGCAACAGCTCAGTGGTCATTCATTACCTTACCTACATGACTGTCAGCAAGTGGTTCTTAATTTCCCATCTGATACAGGCACACCAAGGGAAGAAGTTGCCCTGTGGGAAAAATTAAAAGAACAGCAGCAGCTCACAGTGATTATGTCAATCAGTGCTGTGTTGATCAAGCTGGAATGAAAAGAAAGGTCAAATGCTCTATTCCTTTCCTTTCCTTCTTTTCACCTGCACAGTTTCTTTCAAAGCAGCTAGCTGCCTAATCTTTTTACTGAAGATCACTTCAACAAAAAACAAGCTTTTGTTTCTCATTTGGCCCATTGCTGTTATTGGTAAATTATCTTGAAACTGTTTTACCAAGGCTATTGCTTTGAAAAAAACCCAAACAAACAAATCAACCAACCAACCAACCAAAAAAAAAAAAATACAACAGCACAATAAACTGTCCCACAAACACAACAAAGCTCATAGACATGAACCATCTGCAGCCAAACTGCCTTGGGCTAGGAATTCTCAGAGCAAGCTGACACATGCCACCCATTACAGAGCACCTGATTCTCTCTGTAAATGCAAAACCTGCTAACACAGACATCCTCCTCAAATTCTGATCTGTATGTTTGCTTTAGAACTGACTAATGCTTCCCTTCCCAGTGTGATCAGATATTGCACTGGAAACTTGCCATGTATTTTACCAGGATCTGTCTTAAGAAATCTCAATTTTCTACCTGTCAGCTGATTTTTCCAAGATCCTAAAATACTCATATTTTCCTGAAAAGCCAAAGCAAGGCATTTGTGGGCTTGAAATTAAATTTCCACGTTGTTTACTTCATCCCTGCACATCAATCTACATTATTAACCCACTGCTGTGATTCACGGACCCTAACTCCCACTCCTCTCAGCAGTGCTGAGTCTGTAGGGAAAACAGATATTTTCCATCACAAAGTGAATGAAAAAGGGAGGCCTCACTTCTGGCATGGGTCCAACCAAGAAATCTTCCCCAAAAAAATATTGGAAATCAAAAGCACAGGTAAGTAAAGCTGGTGGAGTGAGAGAAATAAGAAATTTCAAACTCCTTTCAAAAACAAGCACTTCCTGAATAACCTCTCACTCTCAGGGTATCAGCTTGATGCCTCCTACTTTCCTACATCAATCACCTTCCACTCTTCTGGCATCTGTGCAAAAATCAGAGCAACTTGAAGCCTCTTCCCAAAGCCAGAAGAAGTTATGAATACTGAAACCAGTAGGAGAAGCCTCATCTCAGCCATTAGAGTTCTGGCAGGTAATGATTTAGCAATTAAAAATGAGCTGTACGTACACCATGCTTATCTCCCCACTGTCATGTTCAAGTCCTTGAAGGCCTAATGGACATGATTTTATTACTGGAGATAAAATGTAATGGTACCAGAGAGTTTCACTCTGCCCAGCACTACAATTGTATTTGGCTGTGCCTCTCATTTAGAGTGGATGAACAGCAATGGCTGAGGCCATTTTCTCTACTGAAGTGCTACTGCTGACATTTATGACTGCAATGAGTAGCTCTAACTTTTTTTCAGTGTTGTTAGGTAAACTTAAACTTCCTTGTTTACAAGACAACATTTTTTTTTCCAGGAGGAGTGACACTTTACCACTTTACTGTCATGTCCTCCATGTTGAGGAAATACCAAGCACGGTTGAACTGGAACTGGCTTGAAGGTGGAAGTGTTCATGAATGATAATCACTGAAAAATGTCTGTGACTGACTGTACAGAGGGATCTCTTCCTTCCCCTGCAAGAATATTAGTTTACCTGTGCTCTGCTACAATGGATAATGGATCATTCTGGTTCTATCAAACAAGCTATTTAAAATCTTGGTGCTTGACCTGGGATTTAGACTTTTGGGAGAGAGGTCATATTGCTGGTTGGATTGATGTTTCTGAGGTAAACAGGTAATTTACATTAATACCAGAGTATCACAACATCATTATTATTAATAATAATTCATACTACACCTGTGAGGCAATGCTCCTTGTTTGCAAAAAGAAGAAAGGTCCAGGTCTTTTGGTAATACTCACTGGTATTCCAGATATTGTATTCTCCAGCATTTCTCCCTGCCCTACACGAACATTTCTGTACTTTGAGCAGTTTACCACGACTTCCCCTCTGCTGCAGCTCACAGGCTGATGTACACACTGAAGTACTGAACAGTCAACAGTGTTTCCTTCTGCTGAGAAGGTAACTCCTGGCAGGAACCTGCTAATCCCCCACTTCCTCTTCTGGAGGAAGAGTCCATGGAGATTTAAACAACAATTTTAGGACCTCACTTGAAAGTATTTGAAAGAGTTGGAGCAAAATTCCAGGCAAATCCACAGGGCATGCCTGTAAGTTAGTGGATTATGAAAACAGCAAAACTACACATCACAGGAGTGATGGCAGAAGCAACCCTGACCCTATCAGTTCTCTTCAAACTCTGTGCTGCTTACCTGTAAGATGACCTTTCTTTACCTTTAGGAGTATATCTGAATTTAAATAACATATATAACACAAATATAACATATATAACATATATAGCATAAATAACATCTGTATTGCCCAGCCTCTTCTCCCATCCAGAAGAGATTTTTCACAGAAGCACCTATGTGCGTGTGTGTGTGTGGAAATCCGTATTTTAGCTTCATATTAAATAGATATTTTCCTGGGTTTGGGTTTGTTTTTTTTCAATAAGTAGACAAGAAGAATTTTCTTTCTGACTCTGTTCAATGTTAAAGTAGCTTTGATTTTTTGTTGTTGTTTTGGCTTTTTTTAAAGCAAGACTTGGCTCTGTATTTATGAGTGAAAGAGAATGCTTGTGTCTGGAGGGGTTTAAAAACTTTAGGATTTATATACTTCAAGAAGTAGAAAGAAAAAAGACCAGAATTGGATTTAACTAGAACCATTCTTCATTTGCATACTAAAAGGTATCTGACAAGTGTGGTGGTGCAGCCAAATCTCACTAAAGGGTTCCTCCTTTCTTTACCCACTCAAAATGACAAAATTGTCACAAAGACAGGTCTTCAGAGACATCACAGCTGAAGCTGTTACCAAAGGCACAAAAGTCTTTACAAAGGCAAGTATTCTTTCTCCTCTCACTTTAACACTCAGAACACCAGCCCAGTCTCACAAACCATATATAAGGTCAGTGCACAGGAGCTTCTTCCAGACAAGAGGCTTGAAAAGATATCTGCCATGAATGTCACTGATCTTTTTTTGATTGTGTTGTGCTGAATCTCTGCAGATTCTTTGTCTGCAGAACGGGTCGTGTTCTCATTGGCATGAATCCCCTGGCTGCAGGCTTACCCTCTCCTTTGAAAATCTGCAATATTTCAGTCCTGGAGCAGTGAGCATAAGGACAAAGGAAGTAAGAGAGTACACTTTCAGCTTTGTTCACATTGAAAAATTTGTGTATGACACTTGACCAGGAACAGTTGGGCTTGAATGAAAGGTGCAGAAATCAGGTGAAAATAAATCCAGTATCTCTCCATAAGTCAGGTAAACTTATCTGTGCAGAGCAGCTGAGAGTTCCAGGAACAAGAAAGAGCCTTATTCTGTGTCGAAAGCTCTGCAGTGTTAGTCACAGTCTGGGATATGTACATGAATATATACATATATTCATATGACGCTGACATGTATATACAGGATAGAATAGGATATTTCAGTCAGAAGGGGCTTGCAATCATCATCTAGTGACATTTGACCTCTTCAGGGACATCCCTGAAGTTTGCCCAAATGCCTCTTAAACACTGACAGATTTGAGGCATCAGCCACCAGAAGAGCTCAACACCTGCCTCGCCACTTCTCAGGAAAGTGCAGAGAGCAACAAGGTCACCCCTCAGCCTTCTCCTCTCCAAACTGCACAAACCCAGCGTCCTCAGCACATACCGTGCAACCAACATAATGGGGGTAGAAGAGAAAAAAGATTCAGCAAAAGGAGTGACTTCTGAAAATTCTGCTTAATACCCAGGTAACTGTTGAGCATTTTCACCCTTCACTCCTTGTGGAGGTAATGGAGAGATAGAGATACCTCCAGAGGCTAATTTACTCCACTGCTCTCTTATAAAGTAATTAGGCCTCATCAGGTAAGGAGAAATCTGGGCTTTCAACTTGCCAATAATCTTTAAATGAGCACCTGAACTCCCCCTGCAGCCTGAAATCTGCAAAAAAATTTCTTCAGCTTCTACCCAAAATGTTTGCATTTTGTCTGCAAAACTTCCTGGGAGAATATTTCTGCCACTGTTCCTGGCAGAAGAAATCAGGTAAAAATAGCCTTTAGTCTGTTAACTTGCTTCAGGCTTTTTAAATGTTTTCTGAAAAAAAAAAAAATATATGCCTGTTCCTACAGGCATTCCGGTGAGCTTTGAAATATACTTAGATTTTATTTTTAAATTTATTTAATCCATAAGGACTCAACAAACACAGTGGGCTGCTCTGACTAGAAAGATTTTGTTTTGCATTCCTGACTTAAAACTAAAATAAATGTCACTTTAGATTAACCTCAGATTCTTGTTTAAATAGATTCCATTCCAATCCATGAACAAAGCAAAATATAACTGTTTAAAGAAAAACAACCAAATGAACCACCTCTCTATTTTTGTATCATTTAAATGCCACATTTTTATACTTCCTAACTTTTTTCCTCAGTATTTATTCTCATAATAGTTGAAATTCAAATGATAATTAAAAGTTTATAAATTAAATTTATTTATTCAGTTAAAAAAATGCTTTGTCACAATGCATTAGTGCCATAATCTGGATTATGCTAGTTTTTTCATGATAAATATTAGAATGAGAAATCATAAATGGACTTGATTTTTCTTCCTATGGAGTTCAGATGTTAATTTATATATAAGCAAGACAATTTAGGAACAGATATTCCTTCTTTCAAGAATTGTGCTATGGATACATTAATAAGAGAAACTAACATCTTTTGTTAGTTGATTCAGAGAAAATGCACTTCTGTGATAAAAACAAACACCTAGGACACTTGGGAGGCTTGGGGACTTTCTGAAGGCACATTCACAACCTGAATAAGTCCCATCATAATTGCATCTCTCAGTGGCCATATACATAGAGTGATCAAATAATCACACCTGCTTCAAAAAGGAGAACACAAATGCACTGTACTTTATAAAGAAGTACAAGTCAGAAAGAAGAAAACAAGTTATAGCATACAGGCAATGGCCTTGGTATCAAAACCAGGTCACCAAATCTTCCAGGTTAGGGTCGGGTCAGCAATGGAGGATGGGGGAAGCTGTACTGTGAAGTGACACATTCAATGTCAAACCAAGTTTTCCCCAGTGTAGACATTTCAAACAGCTCATCTGCCCAAGGTGGACAGCTTGGTGACAGGCTCTAAAATATTCCTGCTCTTTTCCGTGTCTATAAACAGGTTGACTCAGGAGACATCCCAACTTGTGCATGTAGGACCTAAGCTGAGCCAGCCATTGCTGTTCCTCTCATGCCAGTTCGAACAGGAGAAGCCAGCATTTGCCCTGGAGAGGATATTTTCACCTTTCTCCCAGCTCTGGCTTCTCACTCCTGCTCCATGCATGATCCTTTCTTTTACAGCTCTACAAGCATGTCTGTGACTTTGCAGTGAACTGATCAGGTAAAAAACAGTTTTAGAAAGGGCTAATTTCCTTATCCCAAGCTTGCTTTTCTGCAATTTCTTAAGTTGAATTGGTTCTCAAGGGGTTAGAGTTTGTGTAATCCTACAGGAGGAAATTTGCGAAAGAAGGAAAGAAAGAACAGGAGAAGCACCCCATTGTAAGAAAGCTAAATTCCTTCTCAATATTCCTCTTTCAGATTCATAATTCAACCCTCTCTGTTTGATGTGATGAATCTGAACTTCAATATCCCTACAAGTCCCCTTTCTTCTCCTTGAGCATTTGTAAATGCTGTGAAAGCCATTTTCCGTGCCTATTGACAGGCAGTGTGTATAGATAAAATATAGTTAATGTGCACACTGAGAGACAGAAAGGTTATGGGAGGAGCAACACAGAAGATCTTGCTCCCTTCAGGTCCCAACATTGATCAAGCAATAATTTTTTTTCACCAGATGCATCTTGCAAAGCAATGCAAGGTGCAGTTTAGCCTTGTGAAGTGGTACCAGAAGCTTTGGCAGACACAAAGTGAATGACACAAATGCCCCACCTGACTTATGTGTAGCCATCAAATTAAACAATGTATTTGGGAAGGAGGGTTACCTAATCTCAAGCTTCCATAATAGAATTAATTAAATTCCTTGGCCTACTTGGAGATTAAAATGGGTCAGACTTGCAGATTTTGCTCTGTCTGAAGATTTATTCAAGACGGTATAGATACTAACAGGCAGAATTTCATTCTGAGCATTTCATCTATGGTTTGTGCAAGCAGGATTTGGAAAAACAAGGAGAAAAAAAAAAGTCTCACTACTTCCTAGGGAACAGTTTTGTTCTTTGAGTTTTACATCATGTCTTTCTCCCTTCTTTTTTCTTGAACATCTAAAGATATTTCACACATCTATTTTGCCCATTTGCATACTAGAGGGGCATGGAAGTCAATGTAAAGTAAAATCCTACCTTTGGTTTTGGGAGATATCATCAGTGAGTAATAAACTCACACATGTAAGAGCACCCATCAAGTTATGTATTTATGATTTTAACAATGCATGCCATTAACCCATGGAATAGTATTCCTTCAAGAGTATAGTATATAATATACATCCTGCTTTCATCATGTTTCCAATCAAAAAAAAGTAACTTCTACTTTCATAACCACATTTCTATCTAATTAACAAACGAACAGATTTATGCATTTATCATCTAATAATCTGAAACCTGAGATTTGATTCACCAGGTCTCTAAGTGCAGACAATGATCTCTCTGCAATACACAATTCTAAGCAGAATCTCCTACTCTCTCTCCAAGTTCATAACTTATATGCTGAAGTCTTTTCCCAACAAGAAATCTCTTGTCTGTAAGAACATTTCTACAAAAATCAGTACACCTGTTCCACTCTCTGACAAGTGCCCATGTGGCCTATTAACACACATCCTTCCCATGTTAGGTTGGAAAGTGTTCTGGAGTCATGACACCATAGAACAGGGACACTGAATAATCCTGACAGTGGAGGAAGGTCAGGGTCTTTGATGGAATAAGATACCATAGGAAGCATCTAGTAATTTTTCTTGACTTCCTATAAAAGTACTGATTAATACTGAAACCTGGTTGTACAGTTTATGCATGGCATAAAAAATTGTTACTCCTCTCATCATGGGGGCTTCATTCATGTGAACATCTTCTGTATGCAGGATCCTGTGCTATACTGTGAATATGTCCATTCACGTCAGAATTGCCTTGAAGATTTTACTGTTGAAAGAAGTGATAATGAAAAGATGGGGAAAGGAAGTACCCTCATCCCTGGTTTACAGACAGAGAACTGAAAGAGAATGAACCCACCTCACCTGCAGCACCTGAAGTCATTCTTGCAGTCAGTATGTAGTTAGGTTGCAGTCCTGAAACATATTAGGAGAATTTTCTAAGGTCATACAGCAAGTCTTATGGGGTTCCCATCTCCCACATCCTCTCACAGTGCTTCAGGGAGAGATCACTTTTCTTTTCCCTTGCTAATACTGAGTACCAGGCTAAACCCTCAGAGAAGTCACTGTGTGCTCTGAGCATCGCTTAGACCGGTGAGTGTCAGCTGCCAAGGATCTATCTCCCAGTAGCACAGAAAGAACACTTACCAATTTTATCCACTTCCTCGTTGTTGGTTTGTCAGGGCAGTGGTACAAATCCATTGCTGCTTGTCAGCTGTCTGGCATCTGCTGACTATCTACATGAAAAGTGAGTGGTTGTATTTAAATATCTGTCGGCAAATATGACAAAAGACATGAATGCTTCTCTGGGATTTGCAATGACCTTTTCATTTGCCTTGAAGAGTTGTCTTCCTCTGATCAAGAAACTCATCAGATTGCTGAAACTTGCTGAACATCTCTATCACTGCACCAGGGAAATCCATTTCTCCTTTTGACAGCCACTCTGTAGGATACCTCCATTCTCCCCAGAAGCCTATGGCTACAAATGGTTGCACTTTCTCCATAGCTTTTTACTCTGGAGGTGACAGCAGACTGACCAACCTTGGTTGTGAGCAATCACAACTTTTAGCAAAGTTGAATTACCTTGGAAGCTCAAAATATTGGGTTTCCACAGTGCTTTGGTAGAGTTCTATAATGGGTCCCAAGCTCACAGCTCCTGAAAGTAAGCTGAAGGTGTGAAAAGCAGCCACAGCTTTGCAGGTATCCAGTGTTTTCTGATTCTACACAGGGCATACATGCACCTGAACTTTCACAGGATGGGGAGGGCAAACAAGAAACAAGCTGCTAAAATGGATTTTCAGTGACACAGCAGCCATCAGTGGTGCTGAGAATGAGGCTGTTGTCTGCATTGTCACATAGATGAATAATGGAAATGTGGCATGGCCCATGGTCTCAGTGGACTATTTGCTATTTAACGTCATGATTTGCTGAAGACAGTTGGGAATTTAAGGAGTTGCCAGGACACACTCACAAAAGCTTCAAGTGGATTAATCTCATTTACACTGGAAAAGAGATGTAGATTCAAACTCCATCTGTTCACCACAGCATTTACCTTGGAGGAGCTTTTTCTTCTGGAATATGCTGCTTCTGGGAATAGGCAGCTTTCTCGCAACAGATAATGCCAGATGAATGTGCCTCCAAATCAAGAGTAGGTTCTTTCTAGGATTTATTTGTTTGCTGGATATTTCACAATGAAGGGAACCACTAAAATCTTCAGTCTGCATTCCTCCATAGCACAGGCCCCTGAAGTTCATGCTCTTACTCCCCCAGCAGCTGTGGCCAGCTAAACCCTGCCAGGACAGGGATGTTGCACATCAGACAACTGCTTCTAGGGCAAATAAAGTGTGAGCCTATTCCCCTCTCCCAGACCAGATTACATTGCTCCATCAAAAGCAAGATGAGAGAACAATCAAAAATATCAATTTTACCTTGTTTAGAAGACTCTCTATGGAGAGAAGTGGGCTGTTCTTATCAGCTCCCACGGGGCACAGGAGGGCCGTGTGTAGGCAGCTTATTGGTGTGCCCAGCAGGGCTGCTCTCTGGAGAAAGGCATCATTTCCTGTGTTCTAAGTGCCAGCAATATGTACCCCAGTGCACACTCAGCTGGGTCATAAAACTTCCCTCTCCTCACAACAACTATGAAAACACTAAGTGCATTAAATTAAAATACTGTTAAAGTGGTTTATGAGAAATCCTTATAAATAATCATCAATATCTAACTCCTGGGAAAACACTGTATTTCATGCAGTTTTGTACATTGCTGTCTAGAGAGAAGGCAAACTTCATAAAAATGCACCTTCTTTATTAACAGTTACAATTCTTGCCTTTCCTTGACAAACTTTTCTTCCCTTTTGGAGACTCCCCACTTCCAAAAGACAAACACAACTGTGTAAGGCACATTGTCCTGAACCCCGCTGATATTCCAGGCAGGGAGTAATTCAGAAACCCATGTCTGTATGCAGCCTAGATTGCACCAATTTTGATTTCTTTAATGGAGCCCTGAGCCTGAATGACCCTTTGCTGGCAACATCAGTTCCCAGTGATCGATGGGGGAACCTCCATTTGTTTCATTAGCCCCTGTGACCTCCTATGACCAGGGCTTTAGTGCCCCCAAATGTGACACAAGTGTGGTGGCTCCTGTCACTGTGTGCTCACTGTCTGCCTGCCAGCCCTCCTCGCCTTGCTGGCACCACCTGTGAATGTGACAGAGACTTCTGTGGAGAGATGGACAGACAGACAGATGGAAAGGCTGATACATAGATACTCTCTCCTGTGCTTCAAAAACCTTCACCTGCTCAGATGAGAAACTATTTCTCTCTGTCTGAAAGGAGGGGCGGAGAGAAAGGCTTGAAAAGGGGATCCTGTTTCATGAGTGCTTTCATCTAATCCTTCAGTGTTTTATCACTTATCCCTAGATTTAAAGGACTAAAAATTATGATTCCATGGGAAATTAGACCTAAATTACATACCAGTGGAAATCAATATGCAACCAGCCTTAACTATAATACTTCTTACATGCTCCAACATTATTTATATTGTATATAGATACTTGATTTAGTCTTTATCCTCTTTTAATAGAGACTTCTCATTAAAATGTTGTGGATTTGGCTTGGTTAAATTTTATGTGCTTTTCTTATTTTTTTTCCTCCTGTGTCTGTAAATTGTGTTCTAGTTTATGGAGGAAAAAAGCTAATTTTCTGAAGCTGAGATACTCTTTATATGACTAAATTTTAATATTACTCTAAATTTCTCCTTTTACTTCTGTACTTCCCTTCACTTGGCAGATGGAAGGGAGGGAATTGAAAGGGGAGAAGAGGTAAAAACACTTCAAAATATCCCCAGGAAAGCACAACATTTATTCTCTGAAACTTGAATACCTCAAAAACACTTTTTATAATAATTTCTAATGCAAAGAAACTTTTTACATCATAATCTATCCAACAAGATAGATTAAATCAATTTAAAAAGTTCTTGACTATTTTTCAGGATAGCTCTGGTTTAGAAGTCCCTATGCCATGAATTTTAAGGGATGTGGGATATTTCATGCCATTATATACCACATAGAAATCACATTTTTTGAGGTTGTCATGTTTGCTTGTGCATTCTGTATTTACCAAACTTTTGCTACGCTGGCATTCCTAATCTGGATCTGCCCAATGGCCCAGTCCTCTCACCAACCATGACCAGAGCCAGCTGCTCCTAATGGCCGAAGCAAAAATTCGGCTTCTACAAAAACCTGCCCAGGATGAATGTTCCTGCCTAGGCACCATTAGTTAGTTAATCTACTATAACAATTTTAAAAGCACATAATGAACAATGGGCCAAATGACTTTAAGAATGCTGCATCAGTAAAAGGTCTCATCTAGTTGGCTGCAGCTGAGCAATGCAGGTGATCAGCCAAAGCACCACAAATGGATGAATTCACAGTACAAGACAACAGTCCAGTTAATTTACCTTCCTTTAAATTCTTGCTGGATCACTTTGACAAGAAGAGGTGTCCGACCATAAAATGACCATGACATCACTGCCCAGAGGAGCAGGCAGGTCTGTTTGGTTGTGATCATATTCTAACAATCTGCCAGCAGTCATAAAGCTGAGCACAGGGATCTCTGATAGATGGGTTTAATGGACTGACACTGATCGAAGCAAAAATGTGAGTTAGGTACTATGAGCAAGGGTCCAACTGAGATTCATTAGAGGATGCAACAGTCTCCTGAGCTGGACGCTTCATCAAACAAGTCACTTCAAACCACACTGGAGAGAAGCACTGAGTTGTCCAACTGCTCTGCTGGGGAGTGAAGAGACACACAGGAATGGAAGGAGACATCCAGCCATTCGGCACTTCATTTGCAGGCAGCAGGAATTTAGGAGGGGAATCTGTGCTAGATCAAGGGCTTTAAGCACAGATATCCTCATCTGGATGCCTACACTGGGCAAGGTGTTAAAAAAGATGCTGCAATCTCTGGAGACTCCAGACCTTCTAAAGCAGACAGTGACTGTGGGCTAAATGAGCAGCTCTGCAGTCTCCAAACAGGTTCCTTATTGACTCTCCTGGGAGGTCAGACATCAGCTCTCACCTAGATATGTAGGATAAATTTCATAATCAACTGAATTCCAGCTCTTTCCCACGAGGAGCTGCCATTCTGTGGACATCACTGAACAGTCAGCGGAACAAACACCCTGCGCCCCCATAAATATGTGCTGTAAAAGACACACAGTTTAGGAGAGTGAGGATTAGATTTGGTGCTCTGGATGCATGCCAGCAGAGCCCTTTGAGGTGTTCTGGGCTATCAGGACAGGCACACAGGTTTGGCAGATATGACACAGGACTCACAGAAGAGCAGTGACATTCTAGCTGGTGACCAGACATGATACCATAGGATACCTTAAGGGGCGCCATATTCCTATGTTTAAACAGTCATAGTTTCAATTCCCAATACGGGAAACTGCTGTCTTTTATTAGTGCTTAATTCCTCTGTTGATAAAGAACCATTCTTTTCTTTCAGGTAAGGGAAATAACCTATTCAGAACTGCCGAGCTGCATTTGATATGGTGCATCATGGGAATATAGCAGTTACACTGCAGAAAATCATTATTAGTAGAATAACTACAAGGCAAGTCATGATTAGAGAAGGGATTACAATGGCATGTGTTAAAATAAGAAATATTTAGCTGAAGGGAAGTTATTTTTGGAATTCCCTAGACCTGGCATCAGGATGATATTTCTTCAGAAATGTAACATAGAGAGGCTGTGTTTATGAAATTTGCTATGACAAAGTTAGAGAAACTGAAAAATTAAAGAAAATCTGAATAATACTAGTATGAATGAGATGACTTTAAGGTCTGTATTAATTGAAATCAGATGGATGATTAAAGTTCAAATCCTTGTTCCCAGAAAGTATAGTCAATATCCTTATAGAAAATAAGTAATATTTATTCTTTAATCCTTTTTTTAGGAAATAGCAGAGGAAAAGTAATATCTAGATAAATAAGTCAACAACAGGATGAGTGAGAGCTACTTGGGTGATGTGACCAAGAAAAATGTAAGTATTTATTTGGATTTATACAGATTCCTCCAGGAGAAAATATTTAATGTTTCTGGAAAAGACATTAGAAAAAAGGAACAGCCTTTTGCCAGCTGGTTCCTAGAAACATCATTTACACTGGACTACAAGAGTAGAGGGGAGATGGAACTGAGCAGAGAAATTCAGAAGTAGTTGTGAAAAAGGGGGTAAAGACAGTAGAGAGACTAAGTTAATTTTGTTTCATGTGGTGAAACCAAGCCCAAGAGAAAGAATAATTTTGCTGAATTAAACACTGGGAACAGTCATAGACTCACTTGTTGGAAGGCATTGCCAGGGATCCTCTTGTCCAGCCCCAGCCTGAGTGTGCATTGCCAACATCAGTAGCTCAGGTCAACCCTGGCTCTGTAAAAACAAATCTCATAAAACTCTTAGGATAGGGATGCCATACCTTCCCCCCTGTGGCAATAAACTGACACTGCCAATAAACTCAGGAATTCTTTCCTAATGTCCAGCCTGAACCTCTTTGGACATGGTTTGTGGCCGCTTCCCATTGTTCTGCTCTCTGACAGTTCTAGGAGCATTCACAGATAACCTCTGTCTCAGAAAAAAATGAGTATTTGCACTAAGGAAGATACAGTTCCAAACAGATGTATGTCATCTGGCTTGAGTAACTCAAAATGAGAGGAACTTTTTATCTTTAATGGTCTGAGGTTGTGGAGCAGATTCTGGTCAGGAAGATTGGGAATCACAAGAAGGTAAGATGGTCCATCAGCCTTAAGGTGAAATAGAGTTTTAAATTTCTCACTGGGAATCAAATACTTCATGGTTAGGACGTGGAAGAGTCTTAGGACCTGTGATGTCTTTCCAGCTCTGTGTTCTGCAGGCCCAAGTTTCTCCCATAATTTTCCCTATCTGGTAAAACAAAGACTTTGCAAATATTTGCACTCTTCTCATCAGATGTAACTGCTAGTGGTTATATTACCAATTATGCTTAATGATTTTAACACAGTCCAAACACTGTTTACTAAAAGTCCTGCCAGCCAACTAGACCATGAGTCTGGCAGGGTTACACAGGAGTAGAAAGGTAAATCACTAGCAGAGGGCTGCACTGAATTACTGTTACTCACAGTAAATTGTTCCCTGCAAATCCTCACAAACCCTTCATGGAGACAAGCATTCACTGTAAGAATAGATTCCTTGGCAAGGATATTTTCTACAAAGCTGATAATATCAGCTTAATATCAGCTATAAAAAGCATGCAGATTTTTTTTACGTCAGTGATACAATTGTTTCTAGGAATTATTTTTTTTTTTGTGGATGACCTTGTATAGTATTATTCAAGAGAAGTTTTTCCAGCACTGAAATAGAGTTATAAACATGTCTCAGCTTTATATATATATAGGTAATACAAAAACTAATAATTCTGATGATGACTTTGAATGGAAAGAAAATCAACCTTGATTACTTGCCAAATGCTGCTGGAATAGTATAAGATGTGGAAGTCACTTATTCATTCCAAGTTCTCTCATTTCATTTGTTCTTAGGAAAGAAATTCTTGTTCTTCAGCATTCTCTTTTACTTGCTTCTCTTTTTTTCAGTCTTTTCTTCATCTGTGACACAAAAGCATTTTTTTTTGCAGAGACATTACTTTGTTAATTCAGGTTTATTCATTTGTGACACCTCAGCTTCTGTGTGAATACCTTTATTCCAGACTCTTTCTCACACTTTGAAATTACAATACAGGACAAAAAGAACAGTTCTTGCTTTTTTCCCCTTCAAGAAATAAAATAAATTAATGAAGAGGTCAGACAACACTGTTTGCAGGTGTTTCTGTGTGAAACAATTGATATTATTATACAAAAGAAAATGGAATGAGATGAGTTTTACTGAAATCCTTAGGGAAATCATTCAATATGCACTCTTATCAAAGTCTAATAATGGCCCTTCTGCTGCCTGTTTGCTTTGATGAAGCTGATAATAACAGAAATCTACATGTATTTGCATTTTTTCTGCTAGAATTCACTGAGGCATCTCCAAATGTAATTTTAAAGTACTAACACGTAGATTTGTGAGTTGCATTTTTGAGTTGCATTAAGTAGGAAGAGATTAGACACAAACTCATGAGACCCAATCCCCAGGCTGTGCTTGACCCTCTCCATCCTTTTTGGGAGTCACCAGACACGAGTATTCCCCTCTGTTTCAGGTATCCAGTCAGAGTCAGAGCAACAGGGATGCATCAAGTGGGAGGACAGAGTGAGCTGCTAAATTAATGCATTTGCAGTTTTATTGAGGCAAGCTGCAAAGATGTAGTTAGGAGGTAGAAAACCCTGCAAGTAGTAATCTACCACAGCTCTCTTCTCCAGGATCACTTCTCTGTCTAGAGACTCTAAATCATTAACACTTAAACCCCACAGTCCAGATATGACCCCATGACTCCAGTTTCCAAAGGTTTCATACAGGAGGCAGAAGACTGCAGTAGGCATCAAGCTCTGGTTCAAGCCCTATCACCGGTTAAACACCAACTTGATTACTGCCAAAATCTGAAAGAATCCAAACCAGATGTTTATGCCTTACATTTTATCTGCTTTGCATATTCTGGTTCTCTGTTTGAAAATATGATTTTTATGAACCATAAAGGAAACTGATTGAACTTTCACAGTGGATGTGACTCCATCATTGAAGCCGTCTTTAGATCTGAGCAGAGGCTTCAATGACAGAGTCTAGGAGAAATCACCACACTGCAACTGGCACAGTCACATCCTTCTTACCAAGATTTCAGCATAATACTCTCGATAATCTGCATCATTAGTTCTTTCTTCCCTTTTTTCATTTCCATAAATCCTTCCTTGTTACACAGCTACTGCTTGCAACAAGGCAACAGCTGCTCGTGCTAACTCCACGTGCTTTATTCCACTCCTCCAGTGAGGATTCTGTATTGACTCAGTTCTCTTCCTCTCAAGAGCACAAGACGAACTTCATGGCTTCCAAAAACTTCCCCAATCAATACCTCCTAAGGTCCCTGAAGTGTTGTAATCTGAATCAAGGTCTGTGAAGCAAAACTGAAAATGAGCTCAGCAGGGTTTAGCCACAGCCTGTTATCTGTCACAGGAGGGTTTGTTTTTTTTCTGCATGGTTCTGGGGGTTTTTTGGTTGCTCCTTGCAAGTTTGTTTTTCACTAACTTTCACTTCTCAAAAGTCAGGTTCTGTTTCTGAATCTTCAAGCTGTAGCTGTGCACCACGAATGCGCCAATCAACTTCGAGCTGAATAATCAAAATACTTCTGATTTCTTCAGATCTCATGGAAACAAATGATGCATCTAGGCTGAAAGCATCTAATTTTATGTGTTTAGCTTGATTCTTATCCTTCATTGCAATTTGAAATAACTGTTGGAAGAGAGACAGAGTTGCTGTTAAAGTGCATCCTTACAGGGCAGAGGAAAATTTCAAGTGATTTTTTTCTCTATTCCTCGAGGAATGATCCATTCATTTTAAGTCTTGATCAAGAAGCTTCCCCGTAACATTATTTTATTTCCATCCAGTCCCTCAATCACAGCTAAAAACATCCATGAGATATTAGGAAATGTAAAATAATTTCCAGTCAGAAAAGTAATGCCACACTTACATATTCTTACTAACAGAAGTACAGTTTAAGAATATATTCACAATGGAATTATTCTTTTTTTTTTACACACATAGCTAGGAGACAACCACTGGCTCATGAAGATTCATGCTCAATTATTATTATTTGGTGAGATAACCCCATTTACATTTCAGCATCGCTTTGATATCTGGGAAAATGCATTTTGGGGATTGTTGAATTGCCTCTGGAACACCCAAAGAACCACCAGGAGATTCTCCTGTATAATCTCCTAAATTTGCCTCTATTCCCTGGACACATGCAAGTCATCTTGCATTATCAGGTGGGAGATGGCAGTACTCTGCCTCCTCTCTGTCTGATGCAGATTATCTTGCATAAATTAAACTTGGCATTCTGTGCATGTAACTGTTCCCAGTAAACCAGGGAGTGATGGGTTCTGCCCTATGTGCCCCAAAAACCAGAGCAGAATACAAGAGCATCCTCACATCCCTTGCTCTGAAACGTGGGCTCTGTGGCTCTGATAGGGAAGGAGTCACAGTCATTCATCCAGGGCTCAACAAGTAAGTTGTTATCTTGTCTGAGAGTGAGGAAAGAAATAATCAATATTTTTCATTCTTGAAAAATTTAAATCCAATGAAAAAGTCTTTTTCAAAACAAAAAGCCATTTGATGCTGTTTTTTTTTTAAGGAAGATTATGGAGTCAGAATTAGCTGGTTTTGCATATCAGGAAAAAGGATTTATAAGGATTCTTCTGTCCAAATCTGTTTTAATTTTGACAGTGACTTGCACTTTTTGTAATACAGCAAGATGGAAACAATTTCAGATTCTGAAATATTTAGAAGAACATATTTATTGGGATAAAATATTTTAAATTGTTTTATTAAAAAAAAAAAAAAAAGCAAGCAGCTGCTTTTCTGGGTCAGTCCAGTATCAGGTCAGGATACAGCCATGGACATGAGCAAATAGATTCACCTGGTTTGCATAAATTTGAAAGTCTTTTCTCTCTTTCTACCCTTGTCCTTCAGAATAAAATTAAATGTGATTGGGAAAAAGTGCAATCTTGTAAAGCTATTTCTGGATATTGACTATAACAAAATCTAGAACTTGACCATCACTTTATTTTTCTTGAAGCTTTTTGGTGCTTGTTTTTCGGGTTTTGTTTGTTTTGATTTGGAGGGATTTTGTTTTGTTTTGTTTTAATTGAACAATTTCTATAGCTAGACTATTTCTGGAAACTTTCTTTTCTGAGTCAGAGTTCAAAAATAAAAGTCAGCTTGAAGCACATTCATCAAGCACTATGAGAAGAAACATTTGCAATAAGTAATACTTTTGCAGTAAGCAGGGCTTAAACAAAGTAGAGTGAAACTATTTCTGTACTGTGGAGTCTATCCATCCTATTCCTCCATGAATAGTTGTAATGGTGAAAAAAATCATGATTAGATTTGTTTGTACTTTGTGTGTAGTGTCTATTTTGTACATCTGTCAGTGTCACTGGAAATAGCTAATTCATGTGCTCTCTGCCTGAAACCAACTGTAACAAATGTAAGTGTACTGAAACAAATGTTATGGCTGTAATATAAATCCTGCTTGATGGGTTTCAGTAATAGAAACGCACGGAGGGTGTTGCCAGCTGCAAGACCAGCTACTGATAAAGACTTCAGTGGCCGGCTTTATTCATGTTCAATGTAAAGAGATTTAACAGCAACCAGAATTAGCCACATGGAACTCATCTCTAGGTTCAGTCTGGGTGAAATATGAAGGAAGATGAATACAGAGTCTAGTTTTAGGAGTATAGGACAGCAGGAGCTGCCCCAGGCAGCAATTCAGGGAACACAGGGTGGGAGTTTCCGCCAACTCATCACCCAGCTGCCCCACCAGGTGCCCCATCTTATTTTTACCCCTCTCTTCTCCCCCTGCCCCATGCTGACATCTCACAAAAGCTTTAACAGGGATTTATAAACACCCTTTAGAGGAATTGCTGTGAGCCTAATGAGACCATTTCTTTACAGTGTTAACTAATAAATCTGCATGGATTTAACAGGGAAGGTCTGGCAAAGGGAATGTTGTTCTTTTTGGCAGTGGTGAGGACAACACTTCCTCAACTCAGAATGCTAAGGAGCTGGATGTGGAAGGAGCCACAGCAACCAGAAGGGCTCTGGCTTTTATTCAAGTTCATGACTCACAATCCAGAAGATGCGCTGTAGGCCGGACCCGTCCTCCGTACTAAAAAAAGATATTTTGTAGCCTTTGTTATGGATTACAAAAACCGAGCTGTGGATTCAATTCTCACCCCAGACACTTAAAATCAAAGCTGCCTGTCACTAAAATCAGCCTGTGCTGAGAGGACTGCCAGGGAATGTTTTCCCTCGTTTTTCTGAGTGCTGAGGCACCAAACATTTGCCTCAAGCTGAGAATTCATATCCCAAGTCCCTAGCTGCCTTCTCTGGCCGTCATGGGGGAGCTGGTGTGAGGAGAGTAGGAATAGCTGGGTGGACTGCAAAGGATTTCCCCCCTCCCCAGAGGAGCTCTGCCTGTCCCAGCGCCTGCTGTGAGAAAGGTGAAGAGCACTGCTCAGCCAAGTGCCAGTGCTTATCTCTTGTCTCACATTTTGGGACATTTTGAGTCCTGCAAATCCATCCCCTTAGAGTCTTACATTTCCTAAGGGTGTTTGATAGCTGTGTCTTGATTGCAATGAATAATGAGCCTGTGGATTGTAGGCATAAACCAGGAATTTTTTACATTGGTTTCTACGTAATGTAGGTGAATTTAATTTCACTTGGCTAAAAGTTAGATGCTTAGGCTGCACTGCTATCCACAGCAAAACAGGCATCTCCAGAGGGTCATTTTTCCCATTCACTTAAAGTACCCAAAGTAGGATTGAATCAATCTCTTGCTGGTGATGCCAAACACTTTTCTGACTATATGAGTAGTAAATGCTAGATTTCCTTAGCCTAGATATCTAACTTTTAGGCAGATGGCTCCAACTCAATGTCATTGATATTTTTTTAAATGCTCCAAGAGCGATTGCAAAGCAGTTTCACACAGTTATCCTCTCCTACCACATTTATGCCCTCCCAAACTGCAAGGGAAGTGCTGCATTTTTAAGAGAATTTCTTCCTCATTTCCCAAGAATGCCTAAAGGTCTCCTTACAGTAACCATTAAAAAAATACAGATACAGGAGAGAGAAAGATGTGGGTTGATTCAGTGGGAATACAAACACATTTAATTCATTTCTTCTAGAGTTTTCAAGCTCCCCATGGGATTTTCTGTTCATACTTCTTTGGTGAAGGCTTAGAAATCTATTTAACCACTGTCAAATATCACAGACTAAAAAAGATACATACTTGTGGTTATGATTAATTCCTCTCATATAATCAACCATCTTCTCTTGTTTGCTGAGAGAAATGGACTCTTGTACATTGACTGAAAAAGCACATTGTAATTTTTTGTATCTGCTGCTTTGATTTGTGTTGATTTCTCTTCTCTAATCCTGGCAAATATATTGTATATGAGTATGCATACCTCGACAGCCTTTGTCTGACTTGGAAACAAATGTCTGATTGTTGTTCCAACAGTTTGTGAGACAGAAATTCAAGTGGCATAAATCAGTTTGTCTTCACAGATTGAAAAGAAAAACCCCAAAACAATTCTGGTACATAGAATTTAAATATATGCAGTCATACATCTTGGACCTTGATCCTTTCCCTCTTTTTTTTTGTCTATTTTGAGAAAAGCCTGACAATTCACACAATTCAGCAGAGACAAAGTCACTTTCTTGAATCCCTGTTTACAAGGACACACTCAGCAGCAGCAACTGACTTCTTCCAACTGGATCACTGGCTGTAGCAGATAAGATATATTAAAATTTTAATTGTATTTCATCATGAATACGACTGTTTTGCATCAGTCACTATAGAAGCCCCATTTAACTATTCTCTGCTGGTTCCCGGACAAGAGAGGCCTCAAATTTAATTAGAAGTGTGAGATGCAGCCAAGAATTTGATAACTAACAGCAATTCTAATGGAGCTAAAACCCTAAAAAGGAGAACAGTGAGAGATAAGATTGTTTTTAAATAGAGGTAGCAAATGCAATTTTGCTTTTGCTCATGGAAGATGCAAAGGTAAATGCCATCTCCAGCGTACAATCCCAAGTTACTCTGCTTGATGGCAATATAATTTCAGTCATCTTGAGGCACTTTCTATTCAAATTCCTGCCACATAATGAAGTAAAATAAGTTTATTTGCATAGCTGATAAATTATGAGGGATCTGATCTCAGCTGGTATGGTGACTCAGTGATCATGACATTCAAATCTTAAATTTCTGACAAGCAAAGAAATGAGCACAAAGAAATTTTCAGCTATTTAGCAGGTGTTAAATTTAGGTAGAGGATAGCAAATTACAAGGTGAAGAGTTTACAGGAGAGAAAGACTCAAAATTTAAGGAAAATCTGAATTTCTCAGGAAAAAATAACTATAAAAATATAAACATTTTTCTGACAAGTATCATAAAGATCAATGCTAATATCTATCTGGAATAGTGATCTTAATCTTGGAGATAATTTTGCCTCACACACAGGTGTACCTGAACTTCCCCTGTTCCATCCAACCTGGGAGTTGGTGTCACAACTCTAGCAGACATGGTACAAACCCTTTGGGGCTTTTTAATGTGGCGTCAAAAATTTGGTAAAGGCTGCAGCCCTGTCATGACTACTGGTATCTTAAAAGTCAGATTGCAATTGTCTTGGATATGAGATTGTCTAAACTTCTGTAAAAATTATAATTTCGTACTAGATACAGGCTTTAACCTCCCTAAAATAAAACCTCTTTCCTGGAAATAAGCTTTTTTTGTTGACATACAAATCCAGGGGTGCATCAATAATCTGGTCATGCTACCTTCCAAAAAGCCTCGGTGTTTTTGAAATTAGCAGTGCTAAACCCTGCTGCTGGAAGTGGGACCAAAACATAAAGACTGCCTGAGATTCAATATGTGATCTCTAAATAAACACTAACGCCGTTGACATTAGGGAACCCATCTGCTTCTTTATTTCTTTACCACTACAAAATCTATGATATGTGATTGTAACAGATGTTTCATGTCTGCAAACGATGATATGCTGCGTTATTAAACCAAGAGGGTCATTAAACTGAGTCGTAGGCACTTTTTCAGTCTATAACTGCAAGATCATCAACACAGAACCTTAGGGTTATGGAAAATCCTCTCATTCCTCTCCTGACTCAGTGTTTAACTCATGCAGCAAACACTCAGCAGATATCATGAACATCTCCATTAAAGCCTGATAATGCAGGAGTGCCTGTAGGCATCTGCACAACTGTCGGCACTAACGTGTCTTAATGACTTCTTTGCCAGAAGTGATTCTACGTTTAGCTGCAGCTTGAACTAGTCAAATAGCAGTTGCCCACCCAGATAAGAATGTGAATTCTCAATTGTTTTAGGTAATAATATTGGGTTGGTCTATTCCTTGATATCAGAGAAGTAAACAGGAATCACTGCTTGAGCAAGTTATCTTTGGGGTTTTTGTTATTATTGTTATTACTATTTCTAGATTATTTTTCTCTTCACCTTTAGTCAAAACCTCAACACAAAGGGGTTTTCACATGTAACTGCCTTCATTACAATTCTATTCACACAGTATTCTTTCCTACTGGAACTGCTACAAACATATTATACTAACATAGATTTCCACAAATACATGTATTTTTTGGCTCCCTTTGGATTGAAAAATGTCTATTTTCCATTTTCAAATATCATGTAAGAAGCTTTTGCTTGTCTCTGAAGAATGACTGACAGAGTAACATGAGCTCCAGAGTGAAGCAGGTTTTATTGAAGGATAATATTTCTTTATTGAAGACTTAACCAAAAAAAAAGAAAAAAGATTTGCTCCAGTCTTTCAGAGATCCATTTAAATTCTTTAATTAAAATGTATCTCCTTATTTAGCAGGATCCTTGGGATTCTTACCCATAAATTTTCATTGTAAATTTTCATAAATGCAGTGATATTAAGGGCAGAGTTCCTGGGAAGTCTAAGGAGAATTGAAAAATAATATTTAAGGACACAATATTCTGTCGAAGCAAGTAATGTTAAATTCATGTGGAAAGCATGAACACTCTGTGAGTCAATCACAGATCACAGTCAAATATTTGAATAAAACATTTACTTGTAAGTTTATTAGTACTTATGTGTGCATATAAATTTATGTGTACCAGGCATGACAGCCTTGTTAAAAAGAACAGAGAAGGAATAATTGTCCTTTTGTCCTCAGCCACTCAAAACTGTTCCTTTTAGTCATTTGCTGACAAAAAAGCAATGTTTTTAGTTCTGTCTTGCAGTAGTACTTGAATTTACAAATGTCTTAAGACATTTGTAAGCATTGATTTTTGCAGAACATTCATGATCTGAAAGTACTTGAGGTTGCACAGACGTTCCCAGGGAAGGATATCTATATAGAAATGTTTAATCACTTAAACCTTGACTATGTGAACTGCACCTTGAGCTTCAGTCTGGATTTAATTTATTATTAGTAGTATTATTATCATCATTTTCACTTTCATTTTCTTTATTTTCAGGGGGGCAGGAAAGAACAGTTATAAACACTGGGAGCTTCTGGAAAAAGATGAGACAGGGGAGCTATGCTTGCATATATCGAATGCAGTGAGGAGATGTACAAGCAGCTGCAAGTCTCATATGCACATTTCTAAAAATCTGGATAATTCACTCTAGGTGGCAGTCTCTTTTGTCAAAATGGCCAGAGCAAGGGAGGAATGAATCTAACAGATCTTTCTTGCTTTATAGTAGCTTATCTTCAGAGGAGAGGAAAAGATAGATCACTGGAAAAGTGTGCCACTACTCACATCTCAATTTTGTTGTTCTGAAGTGAGGCACAACTGATTATCTCAAAGTTGTTTATCAAAATTGGCCAATAACAAAAAAAAGAAGGGATGCTGAGATAGGCAGAGCAGAGAGTTCTCCAAAACTCTCACCTGGAATATTTTCTTGTAGATTTCACTGTGCCCCCAAAGGACATCAGGTGAATGCTGTGATTGTGACTGATGGGCAGAAATCAGACAAGCAGTGCTATTGTTTTACTGAAAATAGTTATGAATAGTTATTTCCATTTGTCCATTTGCCCTCCTTTGTTATGCACAGAAGCAAAGAACTCCTTCAGGCTTATTTCAGGATATTCCTTGGTCTCTACTATCTCTCTTGATATCCTCTCCTATTTCTGTCAGGTGTTTTTGGAAGGGTCCTGTGTCTGTGGTGAATGTAGCATTTTCAACTGGCCTAAACACAGGTATGAATTTCACATTCTGAGGCAAATATCTCTCCATGCTATTGTGTGCTGCAGTCATACAGGCGCTTTTCATGGAAAAATAAACAAATCAGTAGCAGTGGCCACTGTGTAATCAATGTATATTGTCGGTGCTCTACTGGAAATGTTGTACCTACCAGTATGTCATTCTGGACTAGTACATCTGGTGTTTGTGTCTCTATTCCTCCTGAAGAAAAATACTAATATTACAGACTGTAAAATCATGGCCAAGATATCGCCTGTGGTACATTTAAAAAACTCGTGACTTTCAAGTTACATGTGCCTAGTGTTCAAAAACCTGTTCTATGAGGATGAATTTGTAAAGGAAAACTTCTCCTAGCAGTGGAAATTTGGCCAGCATGTGAGCAGTAAGCCTCTGACTTCAAAGACTCAGTTTCATCTCTACTTGATCTCAGTAAAAGGAGAGTCAGATGCATCTGACTGAGAATTTTTGGAGAAGTGTAGTTAAGGTAGATGCATTTTTCAAATACTCAAGCTGGTAAATACCATCATTATGTGAACCACTGGGTGTTACTATAGCTGACCAACTTGGAAGCATTTCTATTCATCTGGACTTTTACAGATATGCTGTATTGCTGGCGGACAAAAACTTTGGTTCAAAGTATTTAGATGCAAAATCATGGGCAGCATTTCTCCAAAGCCTCTTGGAAGAACTGAAATATAGTGTTTTCATTTTCTTTACAATTGTCATGTTGCTATTTGCTTTTGAATTAGTTTTTTTTTCTTGTTTTTATTGTTATTTTTCTTTTAGAAGTTGCTGTCTTTCTTAGAAGAGATTGTATTTAAGATCAATAGCATTGGACTAAATGAGCCCCTCTGCTTTGATATTGAAGCTAATCTTCTCTTGCTTAGCCTTTGAAACCTTTGAGGAGTCTTCCATGCAGCATTATAATGACAGAGTCCTTAACATGAAACTTCTAATCTGTTAGGAAGTGGATTTCACAGGCTTTTTGTGACTAACTGGAAAATTTGTTAATATATTGCACAAACCTTAGCTACCAACTGTTCTTCTACATATTCTGGCTGCAGAAAACAGCTCCATTTCAATTTCCATACATCTGCACAAACACTGCAAATTCACCAGGACAAAGTTTCATAGGTGATGTGTCTTCCTTGTCATTCCAAGAGCTTTCTTGTTCTGTTCAGGTGCCATAGCTCCCCGAGCAGCGCCACAACCCCATAACTGAGCTTGACAGTCCTCTAACCCAGAGTACAGAAAAGTACAGCTCTGCAAGATCACGGTAATTTTTAAACAGAACGATTGTTATACCCTGGACACTTCCCACTGGGCACCGTGTCTTCTGTAAGAACTCTCAATCAGACCTGTCCAATGTCCTGCCGGGAATCTACAGCAGAGTCGACACAGCCCCTGAGACCTGACATGTTCCGCTCCATCTTAGCACGTCTCGTGTCTACCCAGACAGGCTTCTCATCAGTACATCAAAAAATACTGCTGCATTCACAAGGGTGACTGCTTTTCCCTTCTTTCATTAGTTTCCTGTCCCTAGACAGAAGAATTTACTGGCCTTAGGTTTCACTAGGGTCCTCTCCAAAGTGTTTGCTGTTAACAGGAGCTTTTCCCGGGTTACCAGGGTAAAGAGCTTCATTTTGCAGTGCTATACAGTTTCCCTCTGCAGAGATTTCTCTGGAGTTGCACATCAGAAGGAGCAGCCCCTGGTGGGGATTCTTAACATCCCATGGCCAGCATAGGAGGAAATTTGGGGTTGATTTCCAGGTGATGCAGTTGTACCAAATTTGATTTGTACACTGCAAACATGATTTGCAATTCAGTGTCCTGAATTACTGTTTTTCAGTAAATAAGTAAATAAGGTTGGGCTGACTTCTGTTAGCACAGACCAACACAGCAAAAACATGGCCATTCAGGGGCTGTGAAAGTTGCTTCTTCATCAGCTTTACTTTTGCTCTCCAGTCTTTGTCCTGACAGAGGTTTTGCTCTTTGCCAGACAAGGCAAAAAAGAATACAGAAGGGTGTTTGAAGAGAAATTGATACTCCAGACAAGAAATAAATTTTGCTGCCTGGTATTTATTCAAATAATAAAATTATATATTCCTTGTAGTCAAAATTTGGAGAAGAAATCACAGAGCTGAAGAAATGTCAGACCTGTGTTTTCCATGTCTACTTTTAAATAAAGTCCTACTTTTTGGGAATGAGAGCACCGTGTGGTGTTTCTTTAGTGACCCTGAAATTTCTCTTATTTCTTTGTCACCACCAGTCAGGTGTGAAAGTAGAAGTTGCAGGTGAATTTAAACTGCCTTTCCATAAGGATATGGACTTCCAAGCAGGCTTACAAATGATCTGAGAAATCTCATTATCCAGTGAAGTCTAAATTGTGACAGCTCAAGTGGACCGTGGTGACTGTCTATTCTCCCTTTATATCAAATATAAGTCGATCTCTTTGGAACTGATGTAAGTTTGAACCTTGAATCTTCCAAGACTCTCAGATCAGAACACAGTGATGCTGCTGGATCTAAAGACCTGGTAACTTCATTTGACTTCTTTCACTTCTGGAGGTACAGGCTTTTCTAGCACAGTTATTGCAAAGATTTCCAAGAAACAACATCACTACCTATTTGTTTATCAAGTTGGCATGCAGCCATGAAAATATTTTATTGTATGTGTACGTGTATATTTGTGTAATTAGCTGTTAAGAGAGAATTACTGCATTTACAACAGAAATGCTTAGCTCCGTAATGATGCAGTCAGGCATCCTAAATTAGTATCATACCAGAAGTCAGTTTTTTATTTAACACAAATAGAAAAGGGATTGTTTTGCATCTAGTTATCTGATGGAGTTTGTCCAACACAACTGAAAGTTCAGAAATGAGGGAGGGGAGTTTGTGAATCAAAAAGATAAACAAATTTTAATAGTTTCTAGGTTGTCATAATTTTGTGGCACACCGCATAAATCAGCTTCTAGGAGCTAATCCCTGAGAAAATCTGAACTATCTTTGACAAACACCACTTAATTCTTTAAAGGGTCATTCCTGTGACACTCTACTGCAGGGTTTGGTTTTGCCTCTGAAATTTTATGTCAGAATTCTTCTCTAATTGAGCTGTCACTCCAAAGCAGTGCTGTGCTATTGATCTGACATCAGAAAGTCACTGGCAGCAATGACCATGTGTCAGGCGATTTTGCCTGATGTGAGAAGCAGTTGATGTGTCCAGAATGAGGGGCAGCTAAAGTGGCATGAGCTCCTTTGTCTGCCACGGCTGGCAGATGCTGCCTTGTGACTTTGGTGTCCAGGGGAAGTAGAAGATTGAAGAAATTTGTGTCTCTTTCTTCCTTCATTTTTGAACTCTGCAGTATGTTGAAATAGTCATACAACTTCCCTGTGCTTTTGCTGTCAAATCAGGTTTATACTGGCAGATTTTGCTGACAGTTTGTCTTTGTTCAATCACATAACATTTTGTCCCGAAGGACAGTGAACTTCTTGTGAAGCAAAGTTACCCAAATGGGGGCAGCAAAGAGCACTGTAGAACCTATCTGTCCCTCTCGCTCCCTTCTTTGTATGGGAAAGTCAGGGCTGGTCCTTAACTACAGATGTGATGGCACTTCAATGAATACTTCTGAGGTTTTTTTTAATTTTTTTTTAGGTAGCTAAACTCTTCTTAGTTCTTGAACATCAGTATTGAAGAATGAAATCTCTTAAAGAAGCCATTTTTTGCCATCTTAGGAAGGCCTTTTAAAAGCTGAAATTTATTTTGCTAGACTTTCAGATGAATACTACCTTCCTCTTGAAATACCTGTGGTGTTCCCTGATCAAAGATTCACTTGAGAACCCTTTTCTTCTGACTGCCATTATCCATTGCTTACACACTGCTATTCTGTGTCTTTCGCAAAGAACATTTTATTGTTGCTTTTTTTCTTTGGTTTTTCATGAGATTCTTCTTTAAAAAAAAAAAGTACTTCAATATTTTCAGTAACACGTATTTCCTTTTCTCCATTACTTCCTGGGGTTTTCCCTTAGTTAAAAATACAGTAATTCTAGATGCATTGAATCCTACTGGTTTGTACTATTTCTTGAGAACAGGCTTAGTCCAAGTTTTTGACAGCAGAAACAACCAACAAAACGGAACAAATCTGCAGCAGATGTTGTTAATGTTGTAGTAAAAGACATAGAATCTCCTCCTTTACAAGCTGTATTTTGTCCTGTTGCTCTGTGTTTCACATGAGTCACAAAATCACTATTGAAAAGAATGTTATTGGGCACAGGCTTTCCCTTGCAGCGTGGCAGAGTTATCTGGACAGTAAGTGGAATGGATTTGGTTAGTGCCTCTGAGAATTACCCCAGCCAACATCAGCCTTACTGCAGATATTGAATACGTGTGCACTGAATGTTGGAATAGGGTGATGTGACCGTACCAGGTACTGTCAGCCAACGTATCCCAACCTTCAGAATCTTCCCAGACTCTCTCTCTCCACAGCCAGGCCTGGCAATGCAGAATTTGTCATTCAGTCATGCTGCTCAGCTCACCGAGGCATGAGGAACATGAGATATCACTGAACAGAAGGAGCAGCAGGCACCTCTTATGCTCTCCTCAGCAGGCTCCTGGTGAGAATCCTCAACATGTAAAACATCTCACAAAAGTACAGAGGTATAAGAGATATTATGTCTACATTCCAATTAGTATCAATGTGCTCTCTTTTTGCTAACTAGCTGTCCAAGAAATTGATTTCATTGCTTTCAAAACTTTCAACTAACTCAGACGACCTGTCAAAGAGATATATGAGCCATTAAAATCCACAATCACATTACTTCAAGCCAAAATTAAAACTTCAGTCTCAGACTCTTCAGGCTGAGGTAAGACTTCAGTCCTCAGCCATTGATTTTTTTGTTTTACTGCTGATGTAAATTGCAATGAATCAGCAAACTTCAAGCAGAAAAAATAAAAATAGCTCCTCCCAAACAATCCTCTTTAATGAGTTTTACTGCAAAAGCAAGGGGGGACAGGGAGAAAATGGGAAGTAAAGCTAAATAACTCTAAATTTGTATAGTGATTTTACAACCATTTAGGATTGAAGTCAAGTATAGTTTGACATTTAATTGATATTTACAATGTTTAAACAGACAAGCACTACATTAAATTTTACCACAAAAAACGGACATGACAATATAAACCATCTTGCACTGTGCTTAGCAACTGTTGCAACACAATGCAAGTAGAAATGTCATGTAAAAAAATTGCCTACTTCTGTCCACTAATCCTTCTAAGCTTTCTAAAACTTTCTTAAGTTACCTGAACAAGCTTTGCTACTTTATCTTTCCAATCTGATCTCTGTGCTGGGGATTTTATTTCAAAAAACAGCAACGAAGGCAGCTAAAGCTATTTCTAGTTTTGTTTTCCTTTTCAGTATTGTTGTATTTGTCCTGGTGACACTGAAAGTGCAACTCCTCCTCTCTGCTCCATATACTTGGGGGCTCTTCCCTGAGATACTGAAAAGGCATCACCCTTATTTGAGTATCAGTTTTATTTTCCCATACCTTTATTTCATGCTGACTCTCCTCAACAAGAGCAGCAATAGAAGAGTAGCACAGCAATGATAGAGTGTTTGCCATTCTTTGTATTATGCTTCCCTGCAATATGTACAGTTCTTCATGTCTTTTTTTTTCTCTTAAGAATGTTTCTGCTGCTTCTTACTACAAAAATCAAGTTCCCAACAGCTCAAAAAACCAGATCTTTGTTAACAATATAATTAGCCATTACAATTAAGATGTCTCCTTAAGGAAAAAAAATCTGTTGAAGGTATAAACTTGTTAGGAGTCTAAAGACACATGAGATCTAAAGGTAAAGTACAATACAGAAATGAACAGGTTAAAGGACTAAATCTGTTAAAAGAATAGATCTCACTGATATCACACCAAGTGGTATTTCATTAAATGCCTTTGAAAAAAAAAAGACATTTCAAAAGATATAGAGAAATAAATGTGACAAGAGAGTTGACATGCCTGAGGAAAGACCAATTTTTGTTGCTGTTTACCTAAAAAGTGCTGTATGAATATCTGGAATAACCCTCTGGAGAGCAGGGTTCACAGAGATCAGGAGAATGTATGAGGTTCAGCAAAGGCCACCTCTGTCCTTAAGCCACTATTTATCTGTGTTATAAGGCTCTTAAGAAAATGACATCTCTGTACACCAGTGCAATCTGTTTAACATTCTTCTACTGCATTGAAAAATCTTCTGCTGTCCATTGGATTTGCTGTAGGGCTTCTGACTAACAGATCAATGGATCACTTTGTCCAGCATTTTCTAATCTAAGGTGCTCATTGCTGATGTGGCTGGAAAAATAGCGAACTTTTAATCCTGGTCTCAAAGCACTAGGCTAAGATCCTAAAGGTTTGAAAGACATTTGGATGTCTGAAAATCGGTTTTCTTAGGGCGTCTTCCATCTTCTGTTTCCTGCTCATCGTGCTTTCATCAGCCTATGGGCATTCTGCCTCGAGGCAACACAGAAATGTCTGAGGAATATTTGCTCCCACCTTTTCTGAGACTCATCGAACTCTTCACTGCTGCACCATGGATTCCATACCTGTGCTTGGTGCAGAAGGGAAGAGCTAAGGTTTTCCTTTTTCTAATTGCCAGGAAACTGGATCTAGTTTAACCCAAATGAGGTGGCCAAGACTCAGCATGCAAGATAGGGAAATGGACCCACAGCTGACAGGAAAAGTCGAGTAGCAGGATGGGTGAGAGGTGGACTCCATCCCACTCAAGATATTTGGGTACTTAAACCCAGGAGAGGACAAGACATTTCTTTCTCCTGCTTTAAGATTCAATGGTTTAACTATGAAATTTCAGTTTCTGGGGGGAATGGAAATCCAGAGATTCTAAAACTCCAGCCACTGCACTCAAAAGAGCTGCATTTCATGGGGATTGAAGATACTGCAAAAATTGTAAGAAAAGTGCCTATAAAAATTTGATTTTCAGTCAGCCCTACCTTAAAGAACTTAAAGATCTTTTGCAATGAAAATTAGAATAAAAAAATTTAATTTTAAATTCTGCAGAATTTAGCTTCTCCTGTCCACCATGTGTGAAAGTAAAAGTGATTCTTTTGGACTGGTTTTTTTGTGTTTGTTTGCTTTTTTTTTCCTTTGTTGATCCCTGTTAAATGCCTGGAGAGAAAATCCAGGTAGATGACACAACATCTGAAAGTATAAAGAAAATGCAAATCAAAATACGAATATTAGTTGTGATTGTCAAGTAGCCTGGTTAAACAAGCACCATGATATATATATAGCATAAATATGAATCCTTTCCTCATTTTAGTTCACTTTTAACAGCAATAGTTTCCCCAGAAATGGTGGTAGGGCTAGCTGAATAGGAAAACTGATGTTTATCCATTTCTGAGCTCTCCAACCTCTGGTTATTCCTTCTCTGGAGAGATTTATATAAAAATAGCATTTTACTCTTCAGTTCACAATCAGGCATTGAAATACCCAAATCAGCTTTGTTGGGCTGGATTTGCCCAACCATGGAAGCTGAAAGAGTACAGCATGCAGACTAAGAAATTAATTTAGAGAGGTTTTTCATTGCTAATAATAAAGTTATATAGAAAGGGCAGATTCAGAGATAGCATGAGGCAGTTCTCCCTTAGTCATTAAAAAGATGGGATTCAGAAACCATAATACTTTTCATTACATGATTGTTGTCTATCTGACTTACATTCAACAAATAAAGGGAAATCCTACTGAGGCATACATAATGCTTTCAGCAACAGATGCTGACAAGGGCATTAATAAATCATCATCATTAGTAGAATTCTTAAACCAATATTTTGCTGGCAGACATGCTGTTTATTACAATTTCTTATTTATTTATGCAGATTCTACTAATCTTTGCATAAGACATTAATTATTCAAATGGCTGTAGCAGAGTAGTGTACAAAGGCCACGATCAACACAACTGGGGTCTGGAACAAGAGGCATTAAACAGTTGATGCTTTGACATGGAAAATGAGAGTCAGGACTCTGGAGACCAAGAGTTAATTGTGAAATGCTGAGTGTTGTCATTGACGGTCAAGCTCAAACAGACCTGTATTCCTTGTTTCTTCTCATTTTACCTTTCCCCAGATCCTAGCCAATGAAGAAATTGGACAAACTGGAATCACCATTTCATAAATGGAAAAATCCCCTGAAATTTAGGGACAGGTTTTGCTTTATCTGGCTTAAACTCAAAATGCTGTGGGAGTCTGGTACTCCAAGTTGTATATCTGATGTCTTTGGAAAAAAGAGATGAGATGCTGTACCTAACCACCATCCTACTTACCAACAGAAAAGAGTGAAAGAAGAAATCTTACAAGCGGATTCACCTGCAAGACCAGATCACCTGTGGCCATAATAGTAATGAATTTCAGTCCAGCCTCCACCATGTAGATTCCTAAGAGTTTTCTCAGAGAATGTCCACAATCTCTGGAACCTCCTATTCTGTATCAATGACCTGAGTGACAAATCAACTGTCTCCTCCAACTCCAATGCCCTAGAGTGAGCAGACCAGCATCACACTGTTTTATTTTTCTTCTCGTACAAAAACAAGACATAATTCTAGTGCCCTGGGTAGTGTCAGCTGCTCTGAAAGGATACCAAGGGATTATGTTTAATCCTTGGAGTATCTTCCATATTCTGCCGAAGTCATGCTTAAAATGAGTGAAGCCCAGACACTGACTTCATCTCAGTTGTGCTTAAAGGCCTTTGCTGATCACGGCTCTGGGTGCTCCAGAAAAAAATCCGAACAACACCAGAGAGAAGGTTTCATTCCATATAATTGCTATATATGGACAGCAATGCTCTTTTACTTCTAATAGCTATTTAAAAACTTACGTAAATACTGATTTATGTGTCAAAGCTCTAAGCACTCCATTGATCCGGTAAATGCACAGCTAAGGACTGCTTAGCACAACAGACTTGGTGGCTGTTATGCTCTATCAGACTAATGTATATTTAGCCCCAAGTTGAAGCATGCATTATTTACTTGGTTGGCATTAGCAGCTTGATGAAGCTGCTCTGGGAGCTGTTCTGAGACGCAGTGCAGCCCAGAGCGGCAGGAACGATGGCACAGGAAGCCCTGACTTTGCACCTTGTAGCAGCTGTGCAGCCTCGTGGCTTGGTTCAGAGCTGAGTTCAGGGCTGTGGGCAGGAGGCAGGGGCACGTTTCCCTGGGAGAGCTCACAGGCTGGTTTTTCCTGCACAGAATTCTTCCCTCGCTCTTCAAGATTGCATCAAGCTCCCACATGGCTGGAAAGGTAAATTGCTTGTGATGGAATAAAAAAGTCACTTCCTTAAACCAAGTAGTTTTGCAGCTGATCTAGGAGCCAGCCACTCACAAAGGCCCAGCTCAAGGGGGAAAAGGTGACTGCCAGGCAGTTAGATATGAATAGGACTACTTTTGACAAGATCTCCTGAATTAGGGATTAGAAAGTGATTAAAGAAAACAAATAAAAAAACCAAAACATCTGTCTGAGAGAAGGAAATTCCAAGACAAAAAAAATATTTTTTCTGTAGTATGATGCATTATTCGCTCCACAAATTCACTGTTTGCCCCTCCACAATCCCCACTTCATAATTTTCCATTTTGGCCATACCTGAGCAGTATGAGATTCTCCTTCCTTCCTTCCTTCCTTCCTTCCTTCCTTTCGTACGTACGTGGTGAG
>VXBU01008654.1:0-49546 GCA_013400315.1 Bombycilla garrulus | reverse complement strand
TCCTTCCTTCCTTCCTTCCTTCCTTCCTTCCTTCCTTCCTTCCTTCCTTCCTTCCTTCCTTTATTCAGGACAAGGATATGTAGTGTGTATCACCAATTCAGACCCATCTGCAGGCAATGCACTTTTCCCAGTGAATCCAGTGGGAGCTCTTCAGCACCAGACACTTATTCTGGGGATAAGTGGGACTTTAGTGCAAAGGAAAGATCCTGGCCCTGAGTCATTACTGTTAATCAGACCCATAGCCCATGGCTTCTCATGGCATAACCTCCAGAGTAAGTCACTCTGCAGGGCTTTTTGGTTTTCTTATTACTGCCTATAAAAAGCTCCTAAGGAAGTGCAGTTACTTCCACGTGGTTCTGATTGCACTGAAAGCCTGATGATATCCATCTTTTCCCTTTCCTCCCTTGAGCAGGTCACTGCTAGAAGCATCCAGCTTCACAAGGCACAGACTTAGGGACTTCTCTCTCCCAGCTTCTGTAAAGCATTTACCAATTCAGGGAGAAGTACAGGAAAGTGCTCGGAGGATCATACATCTGTCTGCTATAACAAGTAGACGAGCACGTACACTGCCAAGCTGAGACAAGGATAAATCCCAAGTCAAACCCTTGCCAGACAGTTCGTGATATTAGCTCAGTAGTCAGAAGGTTTTAAAAAGTCACATTGTGATCTTTTGACTTGTTTTCTGCTGCTGTTCATGAGAAGACAAAGGAGTGGAAAGGAAGATTAGAATTTTTCAGTTGCTCCTAAAATGTTGGAATCTAGAGATAGTGCATGTGAATGAATATCTATGAATATGGCAAAATCAGATATCTCAGGCTCCTGAGATTTCAGGGGAAAATAAGGGCTCACAAAGATCATCTTACATTGCAAATGTGGCAGCACGATTCAATATTCCCTCACCTGTACAAAAGATAGAGCTCAAATATACATTGAAAGCAACAGGAACTATCTTTACATCTTTAAGATCAAAGATATTTAACAGATAAAAACAAATTCTTGTCCTTCAGCCTTGTTCAGAATATGTTTAGGTATTGTTGGCTACTTAAAGGAGGTCACTACAAGTCTGTGTTTTACTTCATTTCTTCTGTTGCCTCAGATAAATAATAAGACATATTCTGAGTTGTATGGTGGCACTTTGAACACTAAAATAAACTCCATTTTATTTCAACTCCACACACTGTAGAGAAAATAGAAGTTGCAGTCCAATGGATCTAGTAGGGATATATAAGCTTGGAATCCTGCTTTTCCTCATCAGCAGCCATGTTCAGTGTTATGACAGGATTTTGAATAGGAAGAATATGAATTATCCACAGACTGCATGGATTTCCTTATGCTAGACTAATTTCCATCATTGCAGTGGTTGGTCTGAGCATGACCCTTAGCCTTTCTCATTGCATCTCTCTTTTGTCCTTGCAGCAATGCTCAGAGTTTCCTGGCAACTGAAAGAATAGCTAATGTAGGGGTTGTGTAGTCTCTGGAGATATTTTAATCTGCTTTAACTACCTTCATGGCACTGTGCACGGTTTGTTGTGGTGTAGCACGGGTCTTTCTCTGTCTCCTTAGGAAGGGGGCTGGTCCTGTGGCTGACACAACCGTGCCCAACTCACTGGTATCACCCAGGGCACGCCACGGTCCCCCCAGCAGAAGGGAGGACAAAGTACCAAAGACCAAAAAAATTATTGACTGAAAAAGCAAAAGGACTTCTCATCTTTGTTTTTGTTCTTTTCTCTTATGCCCTACTTTTCATCTCAGAGTCATTTAATTTAGATAACTAAATGATCGGCACACAAATTTATTCACAAGCCAGGTGATGTGGCTGGCTGAGTTCTGTCTGCCCTCCAGTACAGCTGAGGCTGAAGGGGAGTCTTGAGCCTTGGCTTGGAGGACAGAGATTGTGTGGTTTATGTTTTATCAATTTCTAGTCAAACTGATGAATATTTGATTCAAGCTCAGTTCTTTTTTTGCAAATTGCCTTCTTCTGTTATGATATTTACAGCTTTTTAAAAGACTCCTGAAAGGATAGCAGCTGTATTGATTAACTAGCTCCCCTAATGTGAGTGTATTTATCTGTCTTTATCTATCTTTTTTTTAACCACAGACAAATTATGAGTGGATGGATTATGAAAATCATCTGGTTAAAGGGGAGTGCTCTGGGACTTGTACTCTATTGGACTCCTGACCCATTTTGAAGAGATTAGCTCTCTGTGAGCAAGTTATTACTCACAGGCTGAATTCCTGCAGACCATCCAGAGAGATGTGTCCTGCAGATGTACCAATCACACAGAAAGGATGGACCCTGTGGAGGGGGGTAAAACACACATTGCCGATAAGGAGACAGCTTCACATCGTTGCTGTGACTGGAAACTGTGAACTGTAGGTGGACTGTGAAGGTCCATCACTAAATGCATGCCAGAGATAGGGTGCATTCAGGGTTTTGTGCATCAGCTGAGTTCCTCCATGGAAATTACTTAGATTTCAGCAATGAGGTATCACACATGGACGGGGGGGGAAGAAGATTGAGTCTCCCTTCAGTTCCAGTGCTTAGACTCCTTAATACGAGCGAGACGCTACTCCCGAAAATATTTATTCCCTTGTGTTATTTCTTCCCTATTCTGCCCACATACTATGAAAAAGTAAAATATTTCCAGTATCCACTGAAACTTCAAGCGTGATAAGAAATGAGATTTCTGTAAGGAAACACTTTCCCTCTGATTATGTACTATATTAGCTTCTGTACCCAGCTGAGAGAAAGTATTAGGCATAGTACACAAAGAAAACAAATAGGAGAGTGATACTTAGCCTTAGGGCTGGAGGAGCTCTTAATTCCTTCCATTTCCTCAGCTCTTATTTATACCAAAATCAGTTATATTACACAGCCACAGCTGGCTGGAGAGCCCTGAAAGTGGGGTGAAGGGCAGCAGGAAGAAATGAACTTTTCAATTAATGGATGAATAAGTGTTTCCATGTACATAGTATACTTTAAAAAAACTGTATTGAAAGAAATAGTGATTCCTTCTCACCTTCTGGTGGCACCTGTCAGGTTTAGAGGGAATGAGTATTTTTCTAGTGTCTGCTATTAAATGGAGTTGAAGGAGAGATTAATTTCCCGGTAAAACAGAGGCCCTCATCAAATGAGTTATATGATTTTATTTCTCAAAATATAAGAAAAAAATCAGTTTTATTCCAATGTTGAAGTGGTTTCATACTCAGCTGCTGAAAAAAGGGAGGGAAAGTGGGGCAGAGGGGCACAAAGAAAGATAGTTATTTCAGGTGAATTTTTGATGAAGGCAATCCGAGAGGAAGATTGAAAATTTCAAAGGATATACAATGGAGAAAGCAATTCCTGCTCCCTCCTCCCAGCTATGTGGAAAGGCAGAATACAGTGGAGTCAAGATCCTTCCTGTTCTTACGCAGTGCAGCTTCTCTGCTACCCAGATAGGTGAGAGATTTTCATTGCACACTTTTGGCAACACCCCTAAGGAGTTCCAGTAGTAGTAGGGAATAGTGGACTGTAGCTGCAAGCCCAGTTATTTTCAATCACAAGGAAAATGTTTCCTTTTATCTGGTTTAAGGACTTCCTGCTTTGCTCCCACTATCACTCTTTCCAAGCCTATGCCAGAATTTTATTTCTGTGGCTTTCCCTACATTACCTGTCTCCTAAAGGGATTTCTAAAAGTCAAGAGTGGAGGTCAACACTCTAGCACTATTTTAGAAGGGACATACAGTCCTTCCAGGCTGTTCTGCTGGGCCCAGTCCTTGTGGCAGTGCAGCACAAACATTCTGGACACCCAAAGAGTGCAGATCTGGAGGTGGGCATGAGGCTGCTGAGTGCCTGTCGTGCCCTGAGGAAGGTTTGCTGCAGGGCTGCACAGGACGCTGCTGAAGGGGGATGCAAACCAGTTTGAGTTTGGTGGAGACCAGCTCCCTCAGGAAGCTCATCTCTCCTGCTGCAGCTGCTATTGACAACCTCTTTGGAGAAGGCAACATTATTTTATTTTCCAGATGTAGCTGGGCCAGCTCTTTCTGTAGTCAGACACTTTTTTGACAGAAAATGCAACATTTTACAAGTTGGTTTACAAGACTTTTATTCTGAATCGAGCTTTATCCTAAATGGTCAGTGTCTGCACAAAACACAGGCCAGTTTTCTTTGTGCTTCAGCTGTTATGCTTCCCTTTGCCCACCTGGCTCCAGTGCCCTGGGGACAGAGCTGCTTCTTACTCCATGGGATGGCTGCAGTGTGCACAGCAGAACAGGATGCCCTGGAGCAGGTCTGGATGCTATTGTAGCACAAACAGTGGCAGAAATGCTCATAGAAAGCAGGGCTGTGTTTATGCAAACTGTTTATGTTTATGCAGTCTGTCCTACTGAGATGCTCTTTTGCTCCACACAATCTTGGCATTTCAGAGGGATATATCAACATTCCCTCTGACACAGCTCTCTCTTGTCAGAGCAGTAAACAGCAGGTAGCTCTCATTCCTTTCCAAGGTGATGGTATGGTGGCAGAATCTCTGCATCTTACCTCTCAGCACTCCTAGGAGGATAGCCATTTTACAAATCTTTAAGAAAACTCACTCTGTAGCATGTGAAGTGTTTTTTAGATAAAACACCGTGTACCATCTTGTGCCAGAATAGATTTCACTTTCAGTCAAAGTTAGTTGTAGACTTTGCCTCTTCCTTTATTTTGATTTTGTGTTGCTATGCCTAAACACATTTTTTGGGGGTTAAAAGGGATTTGCAATCATTCCCTGGAACACCTGAGGGAGAACCATGGCTCACTATTGATCTACTGACTACTGGAAAAGAAATGTGGCTTGAAAGCCTTCTGCCAGCATCCATCAGTTAATGCAATGGGGAAGACCCAGTCTTTCAATTCCATGAAGTCAGCATTATTGAGGCTTCTAGCGTAAGGACATGAATGAGTATTGGTTATGAGCTGGGTTTCAGAAGTATATTTCACTGAAGTAGCAACCACGGTAGTTTTGAGCCATAATTTCTCCACATGCCAAAGAGAAGCAGGGTTTCTGGACAGGTCACAGCACTACAATTAAGAAATCTTCGATAGTATTTAATCTGCAGCACTGTTTCCCAGGACAAGATGTTGTGTTTATCTCTGCCTCGGTTTCCTTGCCTGTGAAATAGCATAGTCTGAAGCATATTGGAGAAAAGTACTCTGAAACAGCTGAATAAGTTGTTAATAGTAAGAAAGCAAGCACTGTTAGTTTTAATGTGGGTATTTCTTCCTTAGACAGCAATGCATATACATCAGCATGCTGGAAATTTCTGCTAAAAAATGCAGAAAACTCAGATATCTATATGGCATGGAAAAAAAAAAGAAAAAATAATACCAATAATTTGAAAGAAACCAATAATTTTAGGGATCAGAGCAATACAGTTAGAGAATCATCAACCAAGTCCCTCCACTGATGGCTGGGCCAGCATGGAGGCTCTCAGATCTATCACATATAGATCACAGAGGCATAAAAGACCAAAGTCCTAATAAACAAGACAAGCTAGCTTGCTTATTCGGTTGCTTTGATAATTAAAGTTTACAGAGACAGCACATCCATGCTAAAATAATGCCCAAAAGGAGGCAGACAGAGCACAGCCTGCCTCTGGAAGGGTTAGACTCACATGCTGCTGAGTTATTCATGGCATGTGAGCTGCGTGGAAGAGATCTTTTTGTTTTGTTTTGTTTTAATGCTGATGGGATAATCTTTTCTTTTGAAAACAGCTTCCTAATGCATCAGGACAGCTGCCTGGGATACACCTCATTTAGCGGCAATTGTCTCTGTAATGTTTATAACCCTCCCACTGCCATCCAATATACAGTCATCATTTATCCACTCATTTGACTAACACAATGTTAAAATGCCCTTCCAGTGCTTTGTTTTGCTTACTTCTCCATTCCCTTGCTGTCCTCTTGTCAGAGATGTTAAAATCTCTTTTGAGCAACTGGCATCTCTGCGTCAAGGATTTGTGACTGAAGGATGCTTTCCCCACTCTTTACCCTGCAGCCTCTCCCTGCTGTTTAATTACAAGCTGGGGAGTGTGAGACAACATCTATCATTCCTTGTTCATTATATTCAACAGATGCACATTTTGGGCTCTTCAACAAACTGACCAGGCATATGGAGCAGGTTAATCTGCTTGTGAAATCTGCCCTTTTAAAATCAGCAATACCATTGTCTCCTCAGATTAAATCTCTCAAGAAACGAGGCAGAAAATCCCCCAAAACACCTGAACTTTAAAGCCCCTATTATCATCCTTAAGCCTTTCTTGTGCAGTAGTTTGACAGTCCAGGTGTGAGTTCTCTTTTGTAAAAGCAATCACGTTATGTTTGAGATGATCTGCGTGATGTGAGTTGGGTGGGGACAGTCAAAAATTCATACAGTGCTACATAAAATCTGAAACCTCAGAACGTTAAATTGAGCTTTCCAGAGAACTTTCCACAAGGTCTTGAAACAGAATACAAACATGTGTCTACATTTTGTTCCGGCCACAGCTGGCACGTGTGGCATTGATACATTCTGCCACACAGAGGAGATTGTGGGATGCAGTTTTCCTTCATGTAAGTGGCTTGGGTATGCCAATAAAAACCTGTCAGAATGAACATGCTCCCAACTGTGCTTGGCCTGATAGCAGAGAGGTCTCTTGCACTAATGCTTCATCTGAGTTTTAAATCCATGTGGCATAGTGGACAGTACAGATAATCCCAGCCACCAAGGAGAACAACATTTTTCTCAGGCACATTGCTGCAGTTCAGTAAACAGAGCTCAGGTTGAATGAGCCAGAACAAAATGTTTCTTTTTTTTTTTTTTTCTCTTCCTTAACTTTCTTTCGGATAAAACAGATGCACAGTCAGCTCAGTGATTTTGAGTGGTTCCATGAGATTTAGTGTTTACTTGAGCAATAACATTACTCTGGCACATTAAGAGCACACAAGACTGAAGATATGAAATCTGTAGAGCACATGGCAAGCACGAAAACTGGAATAAAAACTATGCTGGAAGTGGATTTATACTGTTTACCTCTCACTAATCATAGAAGCAGCTTGAATAGCTCCCTATTCTTTTGGTGTTGTTTTCAGTCTGTCAGGCAACTGTGCCATCTGACAACTGAAAACTTCAACTGCAAGTATACTGCTGATGTTTGAAGCAGGCTCCTGAAAAACATGTGGCAGAGTTGAAATCTATGCATGTGAAGCTTTGGTCCTGAGATCCTGGGGGGAAGAGAGGAGGGATGTCCTGAAAATGTCATAAAGAGCTTTGATAAGAAGAGTGATCCTCTAAGAAAACAACACATGGTCTGAAATTGTAAAATGGATGGTGATAAAGCCACACATTCCTTCCTGAGCCTAGGTTTGGAAGGCACTGAGAACTTGTCCTCTATGATGTGTAGTCATGCAAATCTATCTGCTTTAAGGGTGTTTCTGCTTCCGTGGGGAAAAAAAAAAAAAAAAAAGAAAAATGACAAGATAAAATCAAAGGCTTGAGCTGAGTTGTGGCAGTTGTGTGTGGTTGCTAATTACTCCGGTATCAGCTGCTGCTGAGTAAGCTCTTATGTTCCACGCTGAGCAGCATTCTTTCTTTGGTCAACAGCAAGACTTGTTGAGAGCTCCAGCTCTAGTGCTTGTATCAGTGCACTGTTTAGTTTGTAAGATGAAAAACCAAAGCTTTCTCCTACTTTCTTTCGGCTAGTTTGACACTGTGTGTGGCTGTTGGCCATGCATTAATAGTACATAAGAAAGCTGCAGATCAAAGAGCTACCTGACCCAGAGGCCACAGAGTAACAGAGAGAGTAAGAGCCAGAAAAACATGTGTGGTGTTCCTTCGATATAACCAACCACCCTGCAGCCTAGGGACCCCCTGAATCAGAGACTGTAGCTACATCTCTGTGCTGAACAGTCCTCAAGAGACCTATCATCCTCTCCAATGCATCTAATTGCTTTCTGAATCCAGTTATATTTTCCTTCTTGGCATGTTCAAAAGCTTCATTTGTTACAGGCTAATGAGCTTAATAAGCTGAAGCTGTGTTTTTATTGAAAGGTTAATGATTGCAAACATTTAAATAGTTAAATCAACTCCTTAGCTGAGTGTGGAGTTACAGAGGAGGAGAACAAACAAGCCTATCTCTTTAGGGAAGACTGCTGAGGAATTTTTGAGTTAGTGTGGATTTTTGTATGCTTTGAGTTTCTGGGGCTTACCTTACCACTGTGATGTTCCAGCTCACACCATTTCTGATTTCCCTTCTGTTGTGCTGGGTTTAGATCACATTAAATCCTGAACAGAGCCAATCCTTTGCCTGCAGCTTGTTTGTGTCTCAAGCTACTTTTGTCTCAAGTTGGTTTTGCAGTTAACATCTGCTGTTTCATATTATGTGACTGCTTTATCTCCATAAATCATCCCTTACGTTTCTACAGTCTGTGATGTTGGTCAAACAATCCATTGACAACAGCTTTCTTGCTTCTAAAAGTGTGTTGTTTTGACCTCTAGGGTGAAGTTGTTTTATCCCTACAAGTCAAATGATTGCTTCATAACTGTAAAATAGAGCTTTGTTTGGTGACACTTGAGAAAAAGTCTAAGAAGCTAGAATAATGGACCTCTCATTTATTTGACAGCAACCAAATAGCTCTACATTTTTGAAATACTTAAATATAATTGATGGTAATGTCACCTTGGGAGAATTAGAGAGTTTCCCTCTTACAGGTGATAAAAAAGTGTGCATTGTGTGTGTCTGAAAAGAATATGAAAAGAGCATTTGTGTGGTTTTCTTCCCAGGAATGTCGGTTTTATGCGGTGCCCAAGTAACCAGAGTAGTGACATGAAGACAGACAGCAGCAAAATAATTCCTGAGGTAATGTCACCATAATGCCTTCATAAGGAAGGGTTCCACTGCACTTTCTGCCTTTCCTTTTTGTCTGTGAGATCACACTTCTTATTGAAATGTTGGATATTCTGCCTCCCTGTCTCTCCTTTCTTAACTGGCCAAAAAAAGCTGGAAAATGAAGGATTCTGCAGTATAATTTTGTCAGGCACAGTGGTTTATCAACATAGAACTCTAATATCCAGCTGACTACAGGGATGGCCTATAAAGGCCCACTTGGAAAGCATAGTGAACTCAGCAGAGGCTCCTGTTGACTTAAATGGGCCCTAGACCAGGCCTGAAACGAAATCTGTCTCAAAATGCCAGTTGACAAAGATCCAGGATGATGGTTTTATTTGGAAGAAGCTGTGAAACAGGGAAGTAAAATGGGCAGGAGCAAAGCAATGGTAAAATAAAGATAATAATTTAGGCTCATAAATGGGAGAAAACTACTAACCAGCAGAAAAGAGCTCTGGAAAAGCCTCTCAGAAGAACTAGCAAAGGGAGAATCCTAAGTGGTTCCAGCATCAATATTGAGAACATAATGAGACAGTTTCCAGAGTTCTCTCACTTGCAACAGCAGGAACCAGGATTCTTTTCTCTGGTCTTGCAACTCATTTGCTTTAACGCTTTTCTGTGTGGTTTCAAAGGTCTGGGATTTTTGCTTGTGTAAATTAGCCTAAAGGGAAAAAACATTTTTCTTTAAAATAATCCTTTTTTTAGTTATCTGAACACTGTAAGTGGAATGGTGTTGGAATCTTTCCTTTGGCTGTTCTTGTGCTCAGTGATTGTCTCTGCTAATGGCATTTTCCAACCAACTCTTGTTGATTTCAAGATGTGGAGGGAGAAAAGGGTGCTGTATAGTACACATTCTTGATTGTGAGATGATAATCAGTTCCCTGCTCTTCTCCAGTTTTGTTTTGTTTATTTTTTTACTAAGACTGAACAAGTCAGAGAAATATTGCCATATGTTAGAACCTACCCTATGAAAAAACAGTAGATATTTTCCCCTCTCTAAGAATAGACCATGGGCAAATTCGGGGACATTCTCAATGTCTATAATCTATATAGCTTTTAATGTTATGACTCAAGTGGAAGAGAGCTGTACTTGATTTATTACTAGCGTTGAGAAAACAGAAATAAGGCTTCCATAACCATGGCTTGCTTATGACAAGATGTTTCACCCCAAAAGTCTCTGGTGCCTCTTTCCTGGCTACCTGGACTTCAGGATTGAAAGCATAGCCAATTTCATTTGTCTGAAAGGAAGCTGCAGAACCCAATGAACAAGCACTCTGAAAGAGGAACCATTTCCTCAGGAAAGCTGCAGAAGGGTTTTGGCAAGGGGGAGAAGCTAGCCACTAAAACCCAAGTTCTTTCACATAAGGCAGCAGAGTGAAACCCTACTTTAGAACCTAGGTGAGTGGTCTTAAAAACTTCATATTCTGAAAAGAGAGCACTTAAAGTATTACACTGATGGCCATGGTAAATAAGAGAAAAGAAATGGAGGAATAAGGGGATGTTAGTACTTAAAAGGATGGAAGGACTAAAAGGGTAGCCTTTTTCCTCTAGTTAAGGAATAGAGTGGAGGTTGTCTAATCTTGCAAATAAGAAAAGCTTGAAATATCCTTGGAGGCAATGCTGCCTTTTTAAAGCACACAGCAAGCTGATAGCCAAAGGCAACAGAAGAAACAGTGAAAGGGAACAGCAGAAAGCTGAGACTCAGTGTGAACAGATACCTAAAAGTTAGGAAGCCTGAGGGTATGTGGTTTAACCAGACCACTGAGGATTTTTCCACAGTAGAGACTCAGACGCCATATTAAATCAGCACACATGACATCAAGCTGTGGCTATTGTCTTTAGGCACTTATTTTGCACACTGCAAATTAAGATGACTAGCCTTAACCCTTCTCTGCTGTTGGCTGAGCTACATTAAAATGCAAATTCCTTTGCATTTTCTGCAGACACACCAGTACCCATCACTGAAGCGTGGCTATGTGAGCCATGAATCTCAGACATGTGATGGAGCCATCAGTCACAGAATCCCATAATCACTTTACTGCACTCCCCAGTTCTGGAGGAGTGCCTGGTACCACATGGGGCTTAACAAACAGTCAGTGCTTCGCACGCTTGGAAGCCACACATTTTACTGCAGGTCCAATTGGCTGTGCCTGGCTGCAGGAAAACAACACAGGATTTCTCTGTCTGTGCAAGTCAGCCCTCAATAGAACAGTTCCCAGTATTACTGGGAGCAGCAAATTTGACATGTATGTGGTTTGGCAAGATTTCGTCTTGAATAAATGAGTGCGGGATTTGCTTTAGCACCTGCTGCTCTTTTTACAGTGCCAATTTATACCTCAGTAGGAATGTTTCCATATAATGCAGTTGTTTAAGGAAGTATTCTAATTTTATAGCGCTTATCTATCTACTATTCAAGTCATATAAATGTTGTGGATGTTAGTCCACTCAAATTTATACCTTTCATTATTCTGGTACGCAAGTACTTTGTGGCCACAGTTTTATTTCCTTTAATAACACCCCTATCCATAGCATTACTTGAAGGTTTAAACTCAAAGCAAACTATACAAAACCTTATTGAATAAATTTTTTTTTTTAATTTCTCTGTATATCCCAGAGAACTCATTTAGCTGGGGTTATTTTAAGACTATTTAAAGACACACATATTTGGAATATCCTTCCTGAAAAGGTCTAGTATAATTAAAAAGTAATTATGTAAATGCAGATGTTGAGCTTTTCCCTAGCCCCATGTTATAGCCTGTAAACTGTCTGAAACCATCAATTTAAGTACTTAGAACTGGAAAGTCTTGACTGAATTGTAGCCCAGTTTGTTTAATGGAGGTTATATACAAAATTATGCTTCCTGGGACTGGAATTTAAAAGTGAATCAAAAGCTCTACATAACCTTAATTCTGTAGATGTTCAAGACACAGAGGAAGTTGCTGAACCCAGCAGGAGCTGATTTGATGTTTATGCTGGGAGAAGACAAGGAAATGGAAACAACCCATTGTTTCTTTTACTGGTTGCTGGGATTTAGTATGCAATATCTTAAGGATCTTATCCACCATATTCCTTTTTATATTTTATCCTTAGGATGTAGTTCCTTTGCTTTGATGAAATTTTGTCAGTATTCAGGAAACTACAGCCTTGAACCTGCAGTTTTGTCTGGGACTATCCCATGCACAAGGGACTTGTTTCTCATTCAGCTCTCCAGCATGAGTGACTGCCATTTAACGATGCCTATTCATTTTCCTTATTTTTTCCTTGCAAAAAGTAAGGAAATTGGAATTGTTCCAGGTTCCCACAAACACTTTCTATTGACCTTCAGCACAAACCAGCAGCTGGAACTCAACAGCAGCCCTGAGAGGTGGCTCACAGTGTAGTGGAGTTGGAACCAAAGACCTAAATTTGTCCTGCCTCTCTTTAGTGTCTAAACTGGGTGTTTCATTTCTTCAGGTGTCAAGAGGCACCTCAAAGGTTGTGGGAAATTGGCCATGCTTTCCAAGACATTCTAAAAGGGAGTCTCTTCCTCTCATACTGAAGAGAAAAGGGGATATGGTTTGAAGTTGGTTTCCAGTGCAGGAGGTAAAGTATCTTGTGGAAGTATCTGGAGTCCTATGGAATGAATCTGAGCTGTGGGCAGCAGCTGGAATGGTTTGGAAGCTTGCTCTTCTGAATGTTGGGCAGGCAAGAGAAAAGCTGGGTACTCATGTCAGACAAGATCCTAGAACAGGTTATCCCAGTCATTACAAGACCAGACCCAAAAAACCAATCCTGCACCACCAATAATCCCATTTTTAAGTGATTGCCATGGTTAAAGTTGGAGAACTCCTACTATAAAAGGTTTTTTTTTGATAGAGGGTTATTTGCAATCTTTGACAGGCTCCTGCAGATAATGCTCAGAGAATCAAGACTTACAGCAACAGGACTAAATAAATATGAATGAAGAATCATAGTAAATCAGGCATTATTTTCAGTCAGAGCCACCAGGACAAGCTAGGCTTAATTTTCATAAGCTAGATTTCTTATCAGTCGCTCTTAGTTTCACCCTTGTCATCACCAAGCAAGCCTTTAAAACAGCAGGAAAAGTAGGTCAGAATAAAAATTCAGTTTAAAGCACTTCCAGCAATATTGCACTTTTCCTTATCCCCTGATATGACAAACCCCTTATCAGTGTGGACACTCAAGGCTTTTCCATTTATCTGTCACATCTACTAAGGAATTAACATCACCTGATCATCTTTTTTTTTACTTTAACTGCTTGAGACACAGGCCATACAGCCCCTCTCTGGTGAAATGGACTACATGCAAAATCTCTCTGAAATCAAAGAGACAGGGGTAAATAAGAGAAGTAACTATCAAACCAGGAGATCCTGCAGTCATTGTTAGTGCTTATTTTAAACAAGCTGTTTCTTTGATACTGTTTTGGTTTTGATTATGTTTGATTATATACTGGGAAGTAAGAGATTTGGCGCTGAAAAGCTCTAGGGACACTTACTTCTACAAGAATAAGGAAAAAAGCAACAAGCTGCCCTTGTTTGAAGGGATGTATTTAAAGAGGTGTCATTTTTAGACAGTGAAAGCAAGACTGCTGCTGTTCATCAGGAAACACTCAAGTGAAATGTGTTTTCATAGTGATTTTTGGTTTAAGTCATCCGTAAATTCCTGAGCACAGAAAAGGCTGAAAAGGTATAATTTGAAACTTGTTTCCTGATCTTTATCAGTGCAGTTCTGTGCGGTAGCTCTGTGCCCTGTGGAACCAAGGCATCTTTCAGGGAAAGGGAGAGTTACAAAACTCTCAGATGGCCTCACACAGCTTTCTGTTTTGCTCTGCTCTAATTGATGAAACTCCTGCCTGGCCAGATGTTCAATTCCTGAACCAGAACACTCCACCAGATCTCCTCTCCTGCTTTTTTGCCTCCTGTTTTTCTGAGAGAAGGAGGGGACCATTGCTTGGCCATACATTCAGTATATCACTGAAGTTGAACTAGATGAGGTTCAGCCCCAGAATGATCTTACACAGCTCCGTACATCTGCCTGCTGCTATCTCCTCTTTTTGCATTTCCTTTAGAAGTCCTGGGCTATACAGGTCACAAGGAGGATAGGGATCTTCCAGAGGGTGGCTCAAAAAAGCAAACACGTATAAACATGTGTGCAAAAGCCTGTTAAAGGATATATGTCCATTTTTAATAATGATTAAATTGCTTATAATGGAAGAGGAGGTGCTTTCCTGAGATTTGAGGAAAGCAAATGTTCCAATTTAACAAGTAAGTAGGTTTGAAAGAAAAATTGAAACCTTTGGATGGTTTGGAGATATTTTTATTGTATGCAATTGGTGACCTAAATTCTTGACTGTGTGCTTGCCAGCTGTCCCCTCTTCAGGGACTTCCATGCATTGCTTCCTGTGTAGGTTATTATGTTTAGAATTCTCCATGCCATGTGCTTGGACTTCACATCTTTGCCACAATAACTCTGTCTGTCCACTTAAAAGAGATTATTCCTTTTTAATTATCTTCAAGGTTGTTTCTACTTAAGATAAAATCTTTTATGTTGACGAAGCCTCACAAATAACTCCAGATTATAAGGGAGGATGGCACATACTTTAGTTCAGCACTGGGTATCAGAGACCATGCAGAAAACATGTGAGGGGTAACAGAACGCCACGGTCTGCAGACGACAAACCTAAGTGGATTATGTGCAGGTGAATAGATGTGCAATTGGCAGGCCCTAAGATGCTTCAGGGAAGCTGGCATGTCACCATACATCTTGCTTGACTTGCCAGGACTGAGGGCATTTTGTTAGAAATCCAACACAAATGACAGGCAGAGAAGCTGAACAAATTGTTTGCGTTCATAGAAATAGAGCTAGAAATCGTATTGCAACAAATAGAATTCTGTGTGTCCAGAGAGTTGCCATGGTATTAACAAACATTATCCATTTTTTCCTTGTTTGTGTGGTTCTTTGTGATTTACCAGCAGTGCTCCTCAAAGCTATTCTGTTATTGCAGAGACATGATTTTAAAAAGTTTTCTTATCTAGCCTGCAACACACCATGTTTTTCATTCTTCTGAATATATAGTACATGTCGAGTTAGCCATACATGCAGTTCTTCCCTCATCACCTGCTTCAAATCCCACTTGTCTCTCCAAATGAAGGTGTAAAACCCAACTACACAAATCACTGAATTCCCAATGCAGTGCATTCAGGCACTCATTTATTCTAAAGTGATGCTATCCAAGCGGAGGAATTGAAACATGCAATGCTGTCCTCCACCAGATGCTGGGCTGGTTTAAATGCAAATAAACACCCAAAGGGAAAACAAGACAGAGGAATATAATATGCTGCTGAGATATGGGCTAGAGCTGTGCATAACTCAACCTTCTTATAGTTTCAATTTTATTTTTTTTTAAAGTTTCTTTGCAAGCCAATTTCATTCTTACCCTCTTGTGGTGGTATGTCCTGCTGAGTGCAATATTCTTGCAATGTTCCTGTTTTCCCCTTCATTTGTTTATATATATCCTCAGAGTAACAAGGATTGTATTTGTCTGCAGATTTTTTCTTTCCCTTCTGGAAATATTTATGCTCCCTGTGCAGAGCAGAGCATCAGCTCCTCCTTGCCACTGAGTCTCCAGAGGACAGGACAGAGAGGTGAAGGGAGTGGGTTCTCTGCTGTCTACCCTCAGTCCTATCACTCTGGGTGGTAATTCAAATTTTTCATACAATATCTCTTCTCAGATGCCTGCCAAAAGCCCCACATGAGATTGATCTGTCTTAGGAGACTAAACCTTGGGCTGAAAATTAGGTGAATAGCTGGAGACCCTTCATGTGGGTGCATAGCCTTAGGGGACAGGGCAAGAGAAGCCAAAAGATGACATTCCTTCATGTCAGCTTTATTTCTTGCAGCAGAAGGGAAAAAAAAGGATGAGAAGACAAGGTTTTCCTTCATAGCTCTTTGTTGCTACCTCAAATATATCACCCCTGAATCATCCTGAAGTTTTGCCCTTTTGCCACTTCTGACATTTGTACATTTTCTGATGCTTTGCTCTCTCTCCCCTCCCATTCCTAACTCTGTACTCCTATAAATTTTTATTCATCATTCTCTTCCTCCTCCACCTTTCTGTCTGTTCCTGGAATGGCCTGGGAGACTTTATCTTCCCCACAACAAGGTGTGGTTTGTTCTCTTGAAGGGTAGTTCTGTTACACAGATCCACAGTTTGTGAAAATCATCCTGTCTGGAACAGGACAAGAAGTAAACACAGGAATTGAACTGTGAAACAGGGCAGGGCAAAATCACAGACAACCCTCAGTGCTACTTTGTAATGAGTTTTTGTGGGGTTTGGGGGAGAGGATTATTCTGTATGTTGCTTTATCAAAACAGGTATAGACAAAACCCATGATCAATTTTTTTGCTAGGCTTGCCTTCATTTGTAGAAATTCATTGGTCTCTGGGTACAAATTTATGAATTTGCTGCTAATAACACAGAAAATATTGCAAACTAAAACAACCATGTGGGTCTTGCAGAGCCACAGAGACCTCTCCCTTGAGATGTTTGCCAGAAAGTAAATTCAGGGTCTTGATTAATTGGGGTCTTAGAGTTGAGATGAAACAGGGAAGTCTAACAAGAGAATACCTGGGGATACAATAGGAAAAGAAAATGCAGGTGTGTGAGTCACTATCCCTTCTAGATATTAAAGTATCTCTGCTTGGGTTTCAAAGAGTTTTTCAGGTGGATGTGTCTGATCTTTGGCTTCCAACTGTGATTTACACACCTGGAAGGTGAAGCCATTATTTTTACCAGATATTTTCACAAAGGAAGGTACTTTCTGAAAGAAAGGGAAATTACAGAAATAGGCTGTTTCTGGAATGATTTTAGTTGCTGTGAATTTGCATTAAAGTGAAAAGGGGTTAATTCTTGAAAGGAAAAAGAAGATTGCTGTCTATATACAATATATACATTGCTGTGTTCTTTCTTCCTGACCAAATCAAGGCTCAGTGGAGAATCCAGGTTAACACTGAGAAATTTCAAGTTGTCTCCCTCCAGTCATAACTAAAATAAATCATCTCTCTGCATGCGTTGAAAAAAAAAAACAAGTTTCACTGTTGTTTTACTGAATCTTCCACTATGAGAGCTGCCCCAATTCATTTTCGTGCTGGGAAGTTACAGTGTGACTGGGCCGTGGCCTCTGTTGGATGATGCCCAGTGCCAGGCAAGTCCTCCAAATGGAATATTCTCTGTTTGCTACCAGAAAAGATTGGCACAAAAGTGTTGGATAAGATACACTTAGTTTGGGCTTCATGAGCAATTTCCTGGCTTCTTGTTTTTCACACTTTAAACTCTCCCTAGTGAGTTTTTAAGTCTTCTGTTGGAACTAGTCATCTGAGAGAAAGGGTTTCTTTGAAATTAAGGCTCAGACCCTCTAGAAGTTAAATGGATTATCAGAAATTTCAGTGAAATTTTGAAAACTTGGTAGGCTGGCCCCATTTTAATTTGTTTGTTTGATTTTAAGTACAGAAATTGTTTCTTTACTGACTCTTGTAATCTGCAAACATCTTACTTTGGAGTGTACTTTCCTATTTCTTCTCCATGGCATAGATGGTTCAGTTATTTGGCACATTAACAGAGGGGCATATTCAGATACACACAAAAAAAAAAAATCTAAAATAAAAGGAGTAAGAGAAAGACAGAGAATAATTCATGGTCTCACCCAAGAAAACAGCCTCAGAAACAGCTTGCTAGGGGGTGACTGCCATGGACTCTGAGCCTATGTGGTACATATTTCAGATCCATCAATATTTTCCTTTGCAGAGGCACCAGCGTGGGAGTACTGAAAGAAAGAGGAAATAAACAGCCTGTGTTAGTTTGTCTGGTTTCCTGGAAAGTGCTAAATTGCTCAAATGCTGCTGGGGCCTCNGGGACAGGGCAAGAGAAGCCAAAAGATGACATTCCTTCATGTCAGCTTTATTTCTTGCAGCAGAAGGCAAAGGGCAGGATGAGAAGACATAGCTCTTTGTTGCTACCTCAAATATATCACCCCTGAATCATCCTGAAGTTTCATTAATGCCCTTTTGCCACTTTTGACATTTGTACACTTTCTGATCCCTTGCTCTCTCTCCCCTCCCATTCCTAACTCTGTACTCCTATAAATTTTTATTTATCATTCCCTTCCTCCTCCACCTTTCTGTCTGTTCCTGGAATGGCCTGGGAGACTTTATCTTCCCCACAACAAGGTGTGGTTTGTTCTCTTGAAGGGTAGTTCTGTTACACAGATCCACAGTTTGTGAAAATCATCCTGTCTGGAACAGGACAAGAAGTAAACACAGGAATTGAACTGTGAAACAGGGCAGGGCAAAATCACAGACAACCCTCAGTGCTACTTTGTAATGAGTTTTTGTGGGGTTTGGGGGAGAGGATTATTCTGTATGTTGCTTTATCAAAACAGGTATAGACAAAACCCATGATCAATTTTTTTGCTAGACTTGCCTTCATTTGTAGAAATTCATTGGTCTCTGGGTATAAATGTATGAATTTTCTGCTAATAACACAGAAAATATTGCAAACTAAAACAACCATGTGGGTCTTGCAGAGCCACAGAGACCTCTCCCTTGAGATGTTTGCCAGAAAGTAAATTCAGGGTCTTGATTAATTGGGGTCTTAGAGTTGAGATGAAACAGGGAAGTCTAACAAGAGAATACCTGGGGATACAATAGGAAAAGAAAATGCAGGTGTGTGAGTCACTATCCCTTCTAGATATTAAAGTATCTCTGCTTGGGTTTCAAAGAGTTTTTCAGGTGGATGTGTCTGATCTTTGGCTTCCAACTGTGATTTACACACCTGGAAGGTGAAGCCATTATTTTTACCAGATATTTTCACAAAGGAAGGTACTTTCTGAAAGAAAGGGAAATTACAGAAATAGGCTGTTTCTGGAATGATTTTAGTTGCTGTGAATTTGCATTAAAGTGAAAAGGGGTTAATTCTTGAAAGGAAAAAGAAGATTGCTGTCTATATACAATATATACATTGCTGTGTTCTTTCTTCCTGACCAAATCAAGGCTCAGTGGAGAATGCAGGTTAACACTGAGAAATTTCAAGTTGTCTCCCTCCAGTCATAACTAAAATAAATCATCTCTCTGCATGTGTTGAAAAAAAAAACAAACAAGTTTCACTATTGTTTTACTGAATCTTCCACTATGAGAGCTGCCCCAATTCATTTTCGTGCTGGGAAGTTACAGTGTGACTGGGCCGTGGCCTCTGTTGGATGATGCCCAGTGCCAGGCAAGTCCTCCAAAGGGAATATTCTCTGTTTGCTACCAGAAAAGATTGGCACAATCTTTGGATAAGATACACTCAGTTTGGGCTTCATGAGCAATTTCCTGGCTTCTTGTTTTTCACACTTTAAACTCTCCCTAGTGAGTTTTTAAGTCTTCTGTTGGAACTAGTCATCTGAGAGAAAGGGTTTCTTTGAAATTAAGGCTCAGACCCTCTAGAAGTTAAATGGATTATCAGAAATTTCAGTGAAATTTTGAAAACTTGGTAGGCTGGCCCCATTTTAATTTGTTTGTTTGATTTTAAGTACAGAAATTGTTTCTTTACTGACTCTTGTAATCTTCTGCAAACATCTTACTTTGGAGTGTACTTTCCTATTTCTTCTCCATGGCATAGATGGTTCAGTTATTTGGCACATTAACAGAGGGGCATATTCAGATACACACAAAAAAAAACTAAAATAAAAGGAGTAAGAGAAAGAGAATAATTCATGGTCTCACCCAAGAAAACAGCCTCAGAAACAGCTTGCTAGGGGGTGACTGCCATGGACTCTGAGCCTATGTGGTACATATTTCAGATCCATCAATATTTTCCTTTGCAGAGGCACCAGCGTGGGAGTACTGAAAGAAAGAGGAAATAAACAGCCTGTGTTAGTTTGTCTGGTTTCCTGGAAAGTGCTAAATTGCTCAAATGCTGCTGGGGCCTCTGCTGAGCACACAGCTCTGGGGAAGCAGCTCAGCCTGTCTCTCTGAGGGACTGTCTCTCTCAGGGTACAAAGCACCGATTTTATAAATATACCACAACAGCTTTAGCTGCTGCAAGCCAGGTGTTCCAAAACCTTTAGATGTTTTGGTTTTTTTTAATAGCATATATAATTTCTTTATTTGAAATTAATTATGGTATATTTCTTGGGTGTTCCAGTTTTGTGTCTGTAAGATACAATGATCTTTTTTTGTTTGCTTGTTTGTTTGTTTGTTCCAGCATTTTGCAGCTTTTTTTTCCAAAAGCATGATAATTATTAGTTTTTTAGTTTGTAAAAGAGAGAATCAGATATAAATCACATGAGTCCTAAAGGTGAGGTTTTATGAGAATCATTGAGTTACTCTGACCAGAGCTGTCAGAACTCCCATTGAGTTTTGACAGGTCCGGTCTCTATAAACTTGTCAGTAAATTTAAGGCCAGGTCTAAGGTCAAACAAACTAAACAAATGGCTTCAGCAGAAGCCTGCAGAGAATTATAAAGGAGCTATCACCTACTCAGACAACGTCAGTGCTGTGGAAATCTGGGCTGACAGCTGATGGCTGGGCATGTGGCAGCTCTGAGAAAGGCCAGCACTCGCCCATGGATGAAGCAGCTCCCAATTAAACTGGAGCAAGGCTCAGCTAATGGGTGCTTGCCCAAACCCCTTTGGCTCGTTTGAGCAAGAGCATCTCCTCAGAAAGGTTTTCCCTTGACTCTGCTTCTGCTGCTCATTGAAAACAAACATCTCTTACTTTGTTACTTTCTCTCCTCCTAACTTAAAGTCCTCTTCCCTGTATGCAGACTTACAACAACAGATAGATTGAAGGTGTGTGGAAAAAATGGTGGTTTGTTTTTGTCTTTTTAATCCTGAGAGGAAAATGGAAAATATATCTGTAAAGGAGAGAAGTGGTGTATTTCTGTCTTTATTAAGTTGCATTGGAGACTAAAATTGTTTCTGTGAGAAATTTTTCAGTGCCTTTCTCTGGGGTGGCACACAAGACAAGTGACAGGCTGTGAAACACAAGGTGTTGTTTGCTTTCATTAAGGTTTATTTCCCATTACACCTTGTTTGAGAACAACTTGCTAATTCAAAATGGCATGGGCAGACCTGTAGAATGTTTCCTCATGTGTCTAAAATAAGACTTCAAGGTTTATCTTTGCTTGCTCTTCCTCAGAAATATTAGACTTCTTAAACAGAGATTTCAAAGATATTACTGCACTGCTCTGTATCTATGAGTCCTGTAGTTACTCCACCTTGCCTTCCTCCCAGTTAATCTAAGCTGCACAGACAAGCCACATCAGTCAAACCATGCTCTTAAGATCAATCACTTGCAGCCACATGGCAAAAGTAAGACAGTTCTATAGTAACCAAGCCTCCCTGCTACGGCACAGAGGATAAAACCCAAACCTCTCTGTCTTTGTTTACAGGTCTGCATTTTCTCTTTCAGTTCATCCACAGCCCTGCTGACAGCTGAACTGGCTGTGGATCCTGGTTCACACTGCCTGGTGTGTGGATCCTCCCAGGTGATAACAGGCTGTCACAGAGGCAAAGGCAGCACACCCTGGGCACAGATGCCTTGATTCTGCTCAAAAGGATCTATAATCAGCAGAAATCAAAACAGATTTGATTAAAAAAATGCCAAGCTTATTTCAGAAAACTAAATGCTAATATTCTGGATGGAAATTTAAAATGGAAATATCTGTTTAATCAAGAAAATGGTTGGGGAAAAGTTCTCAGTCATCTGTATTTAAGTCTCCTGGATGACAGATTTTCTGTCCTGAACAGCTTTTCTCAAAATCAAGTTTTGCTGGGATAACTTACTCAGGATCAGCCACTTGTTTCTGGATAGGACCATGTATGAATATTCTTACTCAGTAAGAGCCTTATACATGTCTGCACAGATCTTGTATTAATAATTCATGCTGCAGGGCAGCAAAAGAGGGGCCTCTGATGTAATTTTCTCAGGAGTTTCCTCCAGTTCCTCCAGTAGGAGTGCAGGCTGGAAAATGAATTCTTTAAATGATGAGGCATTAAAGCAGAAAGGGACAAGTGGACTGCAGAAAGTACAGGGAATGCTTTTTCTTCTCCTTGACATGAGACAGCAGAGTTGGCCTCTGCTCCTTTGCCGTGTACTGAATAAACAAAGTCTTAGAGAGTACCTAGGCCCCTTAACTCTTTTCTGGAGGAGCTCCCCTCCTGCAGAAATCTTTGGTCTATCTCTTCTGTGTCAGAAACAGATAACCCACTCTCTGCCATCTTCTCCCTTTCTCATGGCTTCACGCATTTCTGAAAGCAATTGTTCTAGTCCTGGAAGCATAAGGGAGGGCAGCCCAAGAAGGTTCCTGCTGTGACATGAAAGGTGAGGGTGCTCTCAGGCAGCACAGGAACACTCCTTTCTGTGTCATCTACACTCTTTGTCACCAGGGATAAGGAAGGGGTGTGAAACCTGATGGCATCATCCACTCCGTGAAGTGTTGTCCAGGAGCAGGCCAGTCTCCTTGATAGCCAGCTAATACCCACTGCTGCCTCCCCAGAGCATCCCTGCCAAGAGTCAGTGGCCATCTGCTCCAAAATCTGTCACCTCAGTGCTGGGGTGGAGAGGGGTCCCACCAGCTTCAAGAGTGCTCTCCAGGTGTGTGCAGAACCACCCCTCCAGTGACACCCAGCAAGATGAAGTTTAGGGCATATCCTCACCGGTTTCAGAAAAGCAAGGTTTTCTCTCTGTATCTAATCCCCTGCTCTACCACTTAAGTTGTCCACAATATCACTTGGGTAGAGAGCTCAAATCTCCTACAAACATCACCTGAAAAACAAACTTTTTGCATTATTTCTTTCTCTTCATTAGTGTTGACCACAGCATCCTGCTGTTTTGATTTGCAAAACCTATCACCCGTCCTTCAAACATACCCCTCTCCCTCCCAAGATAGGCCTGTGTTAATCATGAAAGTATAAAAATATTCACATATATTTTCTCTTACCTTAATTCCTAATAAGATTTTTATATTCTGATTTTAATTTTTTAGTCTCTTTTACATTTCATCTGGCATCTAAGCAATCAAAATTATGTTCTATTTATGCTTTTAGCAAATGGGTTTGGCTTCAAATTCTTAGCATTTCATTCATGGTTATTTGTACTCATATTTAGTACATTTCCAGCTTGCCTACATTGTAACTTCCAAATGAGAATATTATAAATGTGTGGAGGCTTATTAGATCTGGGGCTCTTTTATTTTATTTTTTTATTATTATTATTCAAATGAGAAACACATTTTTTATATTAAATTTTTTCATTTATCTGAACCAGGATGTATTGTGACTAATGTACTGAGGAGAATATTTCCTCTGCTTGATGATCTCAGGGTGTGTGGAAGGGATGTGTGTCCATATTTTTCTCTCCACTTGTTTCTGTGTCTCTTGGTTGCTTTTCAAGATCTGCCACTTTGAATATGGGCCTAATATTGACACAGGAACACCTGCCCAGTCTCTTTCTCTACTTAAATGATCTAATGTCCAGCAAAAGAAGATGCAGCTGTCCAAAGCCAAATAAATTGAAGGAATTTTTTTAAAAACCCACTAAAATAGGTGCATTGAGCAAAAATTGGTCAGTGAAATGGCCTGTTCTGGAACTACATAGACATGAAGATCCTGTCGGACTGCAGATTGTTTGCATGGTGGAAATCCAGCACCCTGATAATTGTGAAACATGCTTTTCTCTAAAAGTGGCTTCATTAACCCCTGGAGCAAGGAAGAAAGCAACCCACAGGCAAGCTCAGGCCTAAAATCCAGAATTAAAGCTGCTTCCTTAGCTCATCTTTAAAAACATCTCATGTTAATATTCCCCCTTGACATAGAGAGCTGCTACAATTCTCTGACAAGGACGATTTTGCAAAAAGTGGGAGGAAATTGAAAATACCAGAAATAGGTACTTCCTGAAATTTCCTGTAAAAGGTTGTCCTGATTTCCTACGCAGACAGCATGGCTTTTGTCATGGCAGTGATGTGAAAATATCTTTGGTGTCCTGTGGGGTAATATCTGAGTATTGTTATCAGTGCTTGTTAACCACAATCCTGAGACAGTGTCATATTGGTATAACACTTGGTGTTACTTAAAATTTAATGACTTAAAATCCCCCTCCAAGTTTGCACGTAAAATTACTCGTTTTTCAATCCTGAATTGTCATGTCCTACTAACAAATTGAGTTGATTACCTCACATCCTATCACCTTCAAAAAACATCTAAGCCCTGCCTGTGCCATTAAGAGCATTTGACAGTGTAGAGAACTATCATTATAGGCCTCTCTTGCTTTCTCAGTTTAATAAGCCTCATTTCAATTGCCTTTCTCTCTAGGTCATGTTTCCTCAACCACTTATTAGCCATACTGCTTTCCTTTGGACTTACTCCATTTTGCCTAAATGTCTGTTTGTATAGGATGTATAAAATTATACCTTAACAAATGGCCTCATTAAGGCTTTGAAATAATTACATCTCAGGTCTTGCAAAATCAGCAAGAGAGGAGGAAAGGTCTAGTAAAGGTTATTAAGTACAGAGAGGCCATCTTCCCTGACCTTCAAATTGGTGGTGGCCACAAGCCGATTTTGGAGAGCGGTCTACCTTCCTGACAGCAATGTGCTACTGATTCCCATTCCCTCAGTGACCAGCAAAAATCTCCAGAGCCTGAGCTGCACAGCTGGCTCCTCCTCCCTGCACTTCACTGAGACTGCTTTTCAGTTTTTCTCTGGCATGTATCTGTTCTGAATTTAATCTGATTAATTATGGTCCAATCCCCTCCTATATAACATAATCTATCTAGCAAAGACAGAGAAATGAGCTGCTTCTTTCCATAAGGCAATTGTTCCCCTGTCACATGTTTGACAGCTCTTTTAAAACCTTGGTTTGTGCGCACAGAAAATGTCCTAAAAGAGAGAGACATTCCAACAGGGTCAGTAAACATGGAATGTAATTAAGACATGTAGAACAAAGATCTACAGGTCTGGCCATCTGCTTTGACTCTGGCTAGGATGAGTGCCCCACAGCAGGCTTATGTTCAATGCCTGGATGTGGTGGCCGGTTTGTCTGTGCTCGTGTCCGTCTGTTTGGAGCGCACGGTGCCCATTACCCATTGCTGAGGCACTTGGCACTGCTTTGAGCACGGAGGGCCTTGTGCAGGCAGTCCACACAGGCTTGCTGGGCTGCATCTGTTCCTCTGGATCTCCCACTGATGCGTTTTTTGGCAGTGCCAGCACAGCAGCCACATGTCTGTGTTTTCCTCATCTCTGCTGAAAGGCCCATGGCAAGGAAAACCAACAGGGAGCAGGGAGATCCTTGAAAAGCAGGACAGGAGCTTGTGGTAACTGGCCTTCACGGGCAGGGCTAAAGGGAGCTCAGCTGTGTGAATTAAACCCGGAAACATCCTTTCCAAAAGCACTGGTGCTGTATCAGGCTTGGTAGACGGGCTGGGTGTTGGAAGAGAGCAGAGGTGTCCCAAGGGCTTTTTTGTAGATCCAACCTCTGCTCTAACCCAGTTCACCATGGGATTGATTTTGTGCTCCTGGATACTGCCTGAGTTATTGTTGGTGTACTTGAAAATTTAAGAATTACCATACTCAGAAAACAGGGACATCTGACCTGCTATCTTCCCTCTATCCCCCTGTCCTGGTGTGAATAGGAACAGTGAGCTCAGGATACTGCTGGGCAGAAAGTCTTAACCTTCTAGAGGTGACAGTGCAGGTATTTCCTGAGCCAGAAAGATTATATTCCTATTTCACAGCTCTTAAAGGATTTCTACACGAGAGCTCGTACAGTTGTTTTTGAAGCTGGTCTCAATAACCAGTTGTCCATGACAAGGAATGCCTCAAGAGCCACTGCAGTCTACGTATAAACAAGACAACAGATAGAATATGTATTTATTCATTTTGTACCCCAATAATCTTGATGCTTAAACATGCTATTTGTTTACCAGGGTGCTGCAAGCTTGGCAGTACCCAAAATATACCCCACAAATTCAGACTGCCTCTAGTATCCAGAGATTATTGCTCTTGATTGTCTACTTTGTGTACCCTTGGGTACAGAGGGATTCAGCTTCAGAAGGAAGGGGAACAAAGCTGCACCCTTCACTCTGTCCTCAATGTTTGTTAAAAAAGAGCCAGTTAGGAAAAACGTGAGTCCAAATCCAGGCAAGCTGAATAAATATAATGAATCAAGTGCCAAAACTCTTGGACAGCTCCCAGGATGTTTGCTGAAAAGCTTGGGACAGCTCTCACTGCTTTCCCCAGAAAAAGCTGATAAAGGTGCTTTCCCTTGGCATTCAACATGAGAATCTGATGGCCAACATTATTTGCAACAGGGTTAAATGAAGCGATCTCTCCCTGTGCCATAATTAAAATAATAACTGCAGTGACTGATTATTTGTACATTAACACTGTTTTGTAGCCCCAGCGGAGAGCCCAGTGAGATAAGAACTTACAGGAACAAATTAAGAGGTCAAAGAACAATTTTAAAGTATATAATTACTACTGTTTTTGTTTCACAAGCACTTCACGTTTCCATTTACAGCTACAGAGCCTTTTCTTAGAGGTGCTTATGTCTGTGTTAAGAACCATGCCTTGCTCTTGCACTCTACCTATATAAGAATCGATGTTTTTGCAGAAGGTCATCATGATTGTGCCCAACTTAAAAATTCACCCCAAGTCTGGCTCTGGTTTAAATATCAATATTACTGTCCCTGCTTGCACAAGATGAAGCTGCATTCAGTGGAAATATTAATTTAAGTATGGGGTTTGTCGCTGCTGATAAAGGAAAGAGGAGAGATGACAAGATAAAAGCCTGCTTAGCCATGAGGTGTTATTAAATGTTCTGTGTACTGTCCACAGCCTATCTAGGCCAGAGGGGATATAATACATGCACAAAAAGGACAGAAATTTGACATTTTAGTTATGATATTTCTCCAAGTAGCATACATTAGCTTAACTGAACGACTCTCTGAATCATCTGGCAAAGGTTTGACACAAAAGTTAGATTTAGCTTCAAAACTGGAGTAACACCTGAAACTGACTTTGGTAAAGATGGTAAGATTTGAAAAAGAAGTACTATGGACACAAAAATCAGAAAGAAGGCTGAATTTGTTGAAGAGTTGTCACCTTTGATTGTTTTTTAATGGCTTCTTTGAATGACTGCTGGGCTGGGACGCTCACTATACGCTTGTACAAAAGTTTTTCCATCTCTCAAAGGTGGTCCTTTCTAATACGTTATTAGTCTTGGAGCACAGCTGTGCTGGGAGCTGAAAAAAATTGAGTAACCTTCAATAATTTGAGAAATAAGGTAAAGGAGGAGATAAAACTGAGATGCAAGAGGAACCACACTCTGAAAAACTGTTCCAGTGTAGAGATTTTAAATGCCAACATCATCTGAATGGCACAAAGACTCTTTTTCAGTAACACTGTACAGTTCAATGCTGCTGGCCTGCTTTTCTGTCTTTGGCAAACTCCTAACACCACCCTGGATAGTCATATCACAGGTCTATCATGTAGACATTTATTTTGCACTCTAGTTTCCCCTCTCCATGCTTTTCTTACTTTTCTCAAATCTTGATTTAACAGAAACTGTTCATTGATCCAAGATTGTCAAAGAATGTTTTAAAAGAACCAAACCTTGCAAGCAATTTTAACATGTGTAACTCCAGAACCAGTCTGAACCAAAGAGTAGTATTGGAGGTTGTGTGTTTGGGTTTTTTTTAATTAAGGTAAATGTTTTCCATTAGTTTCAAAATAGGAATACAGAACTCAAGGAGAGATAATAATAGTTAAAAAAAAAAAAAGGCGATTACATTTTGTATTTCTTAGAATAGAAGCAATTTCAATTATTGTACAGATTAAATTCACTCCTGAGGTGTGCCATAGATTTAGCAATAGACAGTGCAGAGAAAGCCTATCACAGCACAGTGTATGTTTTCAAATTTATCTCCTGTTCTTCCGAGGTTACCATCAACAATTTGGGGAGAGATATTGGGGAAAAGTGAGTGCTGAACCAGACAGGAGCACTGGGTTCCTTATTACTCTAAAAGTAGGTTATCTTCCTTGAAAACAGTCTATTCCAAAGAAGGACATGTCTTTTTTGTATTCACAAGTGTCTCCCATTTGATTTCTATGAATAATTCACCACCTCCATATAGAGTCCAAGCCAACCATTGCAAATATCACACTATTGAAAGCCAGACCCTGATGCAATAGTTACAAGTGTGTAACTGTTCCAACTGGAGCCGCATCAAATGCCTGGGTAGAACAGGATGAATATGAAATCTTTCCCTGGAAGTATTCCGTGACAGGGATTAAAAGTGTATTCCTTCCCTCTCATAAATTTACTCGGTGAATGCATTCATGGAAAGCTGGAAATTAAAATGGAGAAGCAGATGAAGAGCCTTGTGCTTAGGCTTTGAGTAGAGGTGGATTTAGGTAGAGTTCCCACATACTGATCTTCCACCCTCTACCTCATTTTCCATCTATTCCAAGTTCTGAAAGAAGAAGTGACATAAAACAGATTTACACAGAAATCAAAGGGAAAAATCACCTCACCTTTCATCCTGTTTGCTGTCCTTGCCCTGGTCTGTGGGATGGAACAAGGACAGAGCTGTCACGTCACAGCACAGCCCTTCCTCCCCCTTCCTTAGCCTGTCGGCAGCATTACTGTGTCTGGCCCTGGAACAAGGCCTGACATACATGACTGTTAATTTAGAAGCCCCTGAGACAACAAAGGCAGCAAAAAGGTGGGTGAAAGAGTAGGAGATGAGAATAGGAGAACTACAGAGCCATGGAAAGCTCATGGACAGGCCAACGGGGATAAGTACTTGGGATAGTGCAGAACAAGTGCCCAAAAGAGGAGATGGAGGTGAAAGGTAGGGGTTTGGATACCAGACATCACTGTCTCTGGCCTTTGGTATGCAATATAGATGGAACTGGAGTTGTGAGGTCTATCAACCATTCTGCACAGGGCTGATTTGGATTCTCACCCAAATCAGTCACAAATGCTGCAGTGCAGATCCTCACTTATTTGGCCTTAAGTGAGCGAGCAGGAGTGAGCACAGCCCAGCCCTGGCTGGAAAGGGCATGCAGAGGTGCAGGGATGGTAAAGGAAATCTGGGAGGAGGGAGTTCAGAGGTGCTCCTGTAGGGCTCTCAAGGAACATCGGGTGTTCATGATTTCTATTTTATTGCCAGTATTATTCCTCCTGAATGGGCTAATAACAGGATAAATTAAAAGAAAGAAGTATTTTTGAGAGCAGAGTCATTATCAAAATCAAACTTTGATTGTTTAAAATACTCTGCAACATTTGTGGAAGTTTCTCCCACCCTTGCTTACATCCAGTATAAATTTACTGGCAGTTCTCTTGTCATTGTTAAGCTATATTCAATTTTACCAACAACAATATATTGTAATTGGAGTGAATTGAATTTTCTTTTCCACTCAGAAATTATTAGATGCCCAATGTAGAAATGAATAATAAGCACCTGTTCTCAGAAGTGTTTTGCCTGTGATTACACAGAGTCATGTGCCTTCATCACTGCTGTACACAGGGATGTCATTACAGGGACTCAATATGATTGAGCCAAGTGGCCGCTTCTGCTTTTTTTATGTCAGATACCGCACTAATGTTATAACCTTGGAATAGGATTTCTACTCAGATCCTAATATGGGCTCCTAAGGAGAAAAATGTCACTCTTTCAGTTAGCAAAATCAATTAAAATTAGGTTATGAAAAAGAGGTTGATTCCATTTTCCTATTCTATACATCTATAAATAGATTAATGTCTCACTGTTAAGTGAAAGTCTTCAATGTAGGTGGATAGAGTTAGGGAGCAGGGGTGAAATGAACGACATCAAAATCAGTGAGCCTCTTTGCATCTGCCTTCAAAATATTTTTGAACTTTTTTCTTGAAGAATGGTCCAGTTTCTGGAAAGAAACTGTGTTTTTTAGGATAAAGGTGAAGCGTCAAGAATTTCAGAGTCTTCAGCATTATATTACAACCAATTCTAGTGTGTAAAAATGCACACCTAAACAGATCAGCTGCATTACAGCTGGGAAACGATAAGGGAGAAAAAAAGAAGGCCCACGGTAGTGAGACTCCAGAATTTCTTACCACACAAACACCATCACAGCATAACTTTGTTTTTGCTTTCTCCTGCTGTCAAACTTCAGAGAGATTAAAATCAGACAAGTCTGGAAAGGAAATGAAGATGCTCACTTTATTAGTCTTGATTAACAGCAAATTATTCTCCTAACATTTACTTTTCCTTCATTTATTTAAGAGTGATTACACGCAAATAGCAGTTAAAAACGTCAGGATTTTAATAATAGTTTTATTTGCCACTGTAATTGCTTCTGTAGCATCTCTGAAGTCTGAAACACACCCCTCCTGACAAAAAAATCAAAATAGCAGCAATGCATCTTTCTCTCTTTAAAGTATACTCTCCAAAACAGTGTAAAGAAAGATGTAGGAGTTTATTTACTATGTTTCTTATTGAGTTATGTGACTGTATGTTATTCACTATGCTTGGTCCGAGGTCGAAGGCTGTAGCTGCACTCCCATATGGAGAAATCCTCAGACCAGCTTTAACCTCCTGCTCCCTCAGAAGCCTCTCAAGTGCACAAGTTTACTCAGCTGGCCTGTTGATCCGTCCTGTCCTGTACTGTGCTCCCCACTTCACCCTGGAAATGGTTGCATTGTGCTGCAATTTGGGCAGAGTGTGGGTGGCACTGAGGTGTAGGAGCTTTTGCTCAGCCATGGCTTTATCCTTCCAAACTGCAGCTCCTGCCAAGCAACAGCTGAGGTGCCGTATGAAGTATCCACTTGGCTGTTCATTGCTAAATTGCTAGGTGAAAATCTCTTTTTTTCTTTTTGCCCTATTACCACTAATGAAAACTTCCACATCAAAACCCACAGAGAGTTTATTTTCAACTCTAGGTGGTGGTTTCTGTCCTCCTCTAAAGTCCATGGCTGGGATAAAAGCAGAGTCTCTTTCAAAAGGAAGGATGGAGCACCTGTCCTCAGAGAAAATTCTTTGAGCCTGGCATTGTTGTGTCCTTGTCTTAGGTTTTTTTTGGGTTGGTTTTTTTTTTTCATTTTTCCTTTCATAATTGCCATTTATGCTCATTCCTTCTGCCTCTGAGGGCTAATACAAACTAAATGGCCCTACTTTTCCAGAGGTACTGTATATCCTGGAAGAGTTCCCAGGATATCTGTCAGTTCAGATTCACTCTGTTTCTTTTCAATAAAATCTAGCACTGATGGGAGCTCCAACAGCATCATCTCAGAATGAACGTGACCTTCTGGGGAAGGAAGTCAAGCAATCTTCTCCCTCTGGGATTAGAGCACGGCTATGCCTCATTACTGTGAATAAGTTTTCTGCACGGGTTTCTGCATGCTGCATATCTGGGCAACTTCACAGTACATGCACATGTAAATAAATAATTGCTTCCTTTAAGTACACCCAAAATGTTTGGGAGTAGGAATAAGGAAAGAATTCTACTTTCTGCATTCTTTGTAAGAGGTGTTCAAAAAAGGGGAAAAAGGGCCTGTCTCATCAAACCCACAGGTCTCTGAGGAGTTACAAGGAGCAGATTTGTTAAAATCAGAATTGCCTGTTTTGCACATTTGCTTTTGGAATACCATCACATTTTTAAACAAACTTTATTAGAATTCATATCCAGTTATGGAGCTGAACAGAACTCCTTTAACAAGCATAGTCTGGCTGGAGGCAATGAATCTGTCTTTGTCACTAATGATGTTTGTATTACTTTAAAAGTGTTGATACTGGGGATTTGTGGGGGGGCTGCAAGCAATCATATTTCAACCACAGCTCACCTGCCTTGCATGCTGATTAGAAAAACACTTTTTCCTCTGGATGTTAAGGAGCATAGTGGGGTACACGAGGGGACATTCCCAAAGGATTTCAGTCACACAGTCTGGTTGCTGGAAAAACCCCTTGCAATTCCAGTGACCTTTACTTATTCAGTGAAGGGGGTGGTGGAACTCCTTTGGCAACATTTTCCTGTAATCTCCATCTTTTCCTTGTGATGAGTGAGGTACCCTGTCAGGAGGGTTTGTGTCATTTGGTAGAAATTCATTTTCAGAAGAACTAAAGCAGCTCCCATTTTTTTCAGATGTGAAGGAATCCTGGTCCAGGTCCAAGCTGTTTTAAGTACTGAGGAATCTGTTTCCAAGGTGCAGTTAAATTGAATAAGTTAAATATATTTATATATTATGCACTTTATGCAATATAGTAAGTATTCTGTGCCAAATATTATATACTATATACCATATAGTATGTGTATAAGAGCATTTATACGTACAGATGATTTAAAATGGAGACATGTGCTGTATCTTCTTTTCTTTCCAGTGATGCTACTATGAATAAGTCCCAGATGTGATCCCCCAAACACAGACCAGGTATATTCTTTTGCTTTAGGTGTGAAAAGGGATCAATCACATCTGCATCTTGTCTTGGCACATCTGTCTCTTGCACAAAAGTTTATTTTGGTTTGCCTGCTTTGCTTTGAAACAATGGCAGTAAATACAGGGCAGGGATACGATGGTGTTGTGGAAAGAGGCTGCCACTCCTTGCCCTGGTTTCTGGGTGCAAAAAGTCAAGGAGTGGGGGAGAAAGGAAGGTGATTTATATGTCAGTTCTAGAACATGGAGGAGGAGGAAGCAGGGACCTACTCATGAAAACCAGGTATCTCTCAGCTGAGGATTTTCAGAACAATCATTGTTGATTAAGCAGTACTATCCTGTTGTGGTACCAGACTTGCATAAATTCATCCAAGGTCTTTCTCAGATCAGGAGGAAGAGGGGTTTTGACTTCCAGAAGATGTGCACAGGATATTTAGGATGCTGTCGTGCTTACATATCATTCTCTCTCCTGCCATGACACCAAAGTAGGAGGATGGCACACATTTCCCTGATCCCTTTCAGCATCCCAGCCCTCTCCTGTGTTGGCTTGGACAGCAGGTAAATTCAGTTTGTGAACTGCAGTGAGAGACATATGTCTACCCCTGGCATATTATGGATAATAGCTGAAGGCTATTTACATACACCAATTTTTTTGTAGCCTTTGAAACCCATTGGTTTCTTTACCTTGGGCTGTGAGACCTACCACAAAATTAAAGGTATTCTCTGGTGCTCCAGCCCTAAAAAGACAAGCATTGCTACCTGAGTGTGCAGGGTCTGTTCGTGATTCTCCACAGAAAGTGGGAAAGGATCAGCACAAATCATTTTTATTCTAGTTATAAAAGATACTTTTTTTATGAGCAGATAAGATATTTTGCCAGGAAATGATTCTCAGCAGAAACACGTCTGCCAGGTTCAGAGAGTGGGTTTGATGCCTACTTGCTCTTGATGCCCTAAAGAAATGAGAGGGCTGTATCCCACCTGCTGTTGTCAGGGCTTGAGCTCAAGAACCATGACAAATGGTGCACAAGGCAAAAATATCAAAATGAAGGAGGGGAGCAAAAATGGTCAACAGTAACTGAGAAAAGAAAAAGGTTAATATTCCTTGGCGGTTGTTACCTAACTATTCTTTTTTTAGTGTTTAAATTTAACAGTAATGCCCAGGAATATATTGAGCATATGAGAGAAAGCTCCACAGTTTTGAAAAAAAATGAGAGAGGAGAAACTAAAAATCTTAGCACTAACAGAGTACTAATTTGGGTCTGCAGCAATTAATTAAATTGATCTTAATTAATTTTTTCCTGCTGGATTCACAAAATAATCTGTAATTCTGCCACCTATGCTGTAAAAATATAACATATTCCCTCTGAATTTGTAAATGTTCCTAATTACTATTTTTAACCAAAGGTCCACCTGAGTTTATAGGTTCCATAGGTTTGGTAGGTTAAAACACATGGATTTCAGAGGCTACTTGCAGACAAGATGATACTGTGATTAACGTTGTCATCTGTGAGCTCTTCTTCGTTACCATCACCTCTCCATGGATAAAATATTCAGAAAACCATTTAATCCTGAGTCAAGGCTGTGAACTCGGGATCAGAGTCCCAGGCTGTGTGATCAGTTCAGCAAAGTGAAAGAGAAACAGTTTTTGAGAGACAGTGATGTAAAATGGCACCACGTGCCGTGGCTGGGTGTCCCTTCCTGGCCACCTAAAGGGCAGCACCCAGGACTGTGCAGAGGAGATATCTTTAGTCAATGCCTGTGTGAAGTAAAACAGGTTGGCTGAAATGTTATCAATACAGCAGGGCTGCTCTGGTTTTCAGGTTTCCTTTGCAAGTAGTAATGAGGCCTCCAAAAAAACATACTTAGGCAGAAAGAAAACCCCTTTAAAAATTCTTAGAGAGCAAATCCTCTCTCTCTGACTTCTTTGAGCAGCACAAACGTATTTTTCCTTCCATATCAGGCCAGAGAGAATCAAAGACTTGGGGATGTGATGTCTCCTTCTCTCTCTCTCTCTGTCTCTCTGCTGTAATGGCCAAATTTGACTCAGATAGAGCTGCAAGGCCCTGTGTGACTCATCTGAGCCAGTGTACCTCCTAATGAAATCATCCATAGTCCAGATGGCAAATCCAGCTTCCAAGAGACCCACAAATTGAAATTCACTTATCCCTAATGGTATTTTGAATAATATTGAGTGATTTTTCAGAATGCTACTGTACTGGGCCCTTTCCAGGTATGTCAAGCGGTGTCAAGTGATTGTTCGCTGTGGAACCTGAAAGAAAGGATTTTGTGCAAAGAGAGAAGACTGTTCTGCATTACCCACTTTGCTAGCTTCAATGTGAAACTTGTTTGCAGGGTTCTTTAGGAGTCTTTGAGGTACCTTTTATGGAAAACCTGTTTGAATTTCTTCAATAGGCTTGGCATGAGAACATAAGAAAATTTTGCATACACAATAGTGAATTGCTCTTCTGTTTTGATTTTTTAATTTTTTTTTTTTAATATCACTCAGAATACTTTATTTGAAATGAAAATAAGAAGTATTCATGTGGTTATTCTTCTCTTAACAGAAATGTAAGAACTATTTGCACATTTCATAATCATGTCAAGAAAAAATTTAAATTGAAATTTTTAATCACTTTATAATTTTTTAATGAGGCAGCAGGAGTTCAGCTGACAACTTTCTAGTAGAAGCAGTAGGAAGGCTAAAATAACTGCCTAATGCAAAGGCTGGCCATCAAACAGCAAAAAAAGGTACTCCTGACAATTAAGCTTGCCTCTCTAATCAAAGCTCTCTGAAAAGGGCCAGAGCTTAATTTTCAAACAGTGCCTGCCAAGAATCATTTTCCTGGCCTGGCCATGGAGCATTGGATAGAGCTGCCTTCTGCTGGCACATCCAGCCCTGAGCCTGGCCAGGCTTCCTGGGACTACGCATGGAGGACATGATGAAGTTCCACAGGACTTGATCCTGATGTCTGTCCCTTTCTCAGCAGGATCAGATCAGCTGTGCCAGCAGGAGGCCAGAGATCCTCCCACCAGAGCCTCTCTAAACCCTGCTGTCTGTAGGACATAACAGTGCTGCGGCAAGGGGTCCTACAGGACAGGGGGTTTTGACATCAGAATTCAATGAATGATTAAAAGAGACATAATCATCTTTTAAAATTATGATTCTGAATGATTCAGCAGAGGCATGATTGATCTACCGAAGGATGCTCTGGCAGATGTGAGATCCTGCCAAAGCTATTCCTACACAGAACTCTGCCAGGGAAAGCTCCTGCAGCCCATCCTGCTCCCACAGGCCATCTAAAGTTCAGATTTGATTCCCACAGGGGTTTTGTGAATGTCTGAAGGAAATTTTCCTTGCATTTCCCAAACCACCTTTGTTCACTGAGGGTCATGAGTCTCCTCCAGATTACATTGACAAGTCATTAAATAGACAGGAAAAGACAGAAGTCTTGATTCCCAGCCCAGCAATTTTATTTTCATCCCATGTTCTGGTATACATACAAAAGTTCTGAATTATGATCTTGGATACTGTCTGCTGCATTCTTAGTGGGAAATTTTGCAATGTATCTGCAAATGAAATTCAGCTAGTTTGTGTTTATTTGTCCTACCTAAAAGCTGAAAATGCTGCAGTAATGAACAATATATCAAAATGTCAAATTTACATTCAAGCTATTTGGAATTCTCGGTTTCCCAAACAGTAAGGCAATAGCCTTAAAAAAAAAAAAGTGTCCTACAAACCATCATTACAGTGCAGCCAAAACTCCTTGGTATTAAAGGCTTCCTTCTCCAGGACATAAAAGTATTACAGACAATTAATTATGCTGTGATTAGCTGAGACATCTTAACTGTAAATCATTGTTGCTTAAATATGGCTTCAAAGAATTAATTGGGTGTCTGCCAGCTGAGGGCAATGAAATCTAGTGCTAGAAATAATACCAAAGCTGAGGCACCTGTGAAGGAGTCTGGGAGCAGTGTAGGGGTGCACATCTTGTATTTCCATTGGACACCCACCAGCTGAGCTCCTCACAACCCCTACAGCCCCTTGTGGCAGATGGCAGGCAGGGAAAAGTCCACCTGACTTTTCTCCCTGGTGCTCACCCCTATAACACATTGTGAAGCACTGTGGACTTCATGTTGGGGGACAGCCAGCAGCAGGGTCTCTGTCCATATGGGATGTGCACTTGGGGCTATCCAAAGATGTAAGAAAGGCACGGGATGCAGCTGTAGGTTTCCTCCAGCCCAGCTCACAGCCTGTGTCTGCATCCAAACACTGGATTTGAGTGAATGCAGGGGAATTCAGTGTCTCAAGTAGAGATATGACCACAGTTTCTGGACCCATCCAGAGAAATAAGGAAGGTTCCTAAAGACAGGCACTCTATTACACCCACCCAACACCAAGAGACAAACTTTAAACAAACCGACTTTAGAGCGTACAGTCCAGATTTCAGCCCTCTGTGAGATGTTCTCAGGCAGAATCTTTCAGATATGAGAAAAACAGAGATTGCGGCAAATCTGATATCTAAAATAAAATACATTTAGCAGATTTTGTAAATTATCAAACATGGAAATGTATCCACACTGTAGTACAAACACAGCCAGCTTCTGATAATAATCCTATTGAAGTAACAATCTCTGCTCATGCTGCTGTGTCTTTCATATCATGCTGAAATTTCATTTAGAAGGATTAAAACTGAAATAAACGTAATTTACTCTTTTTTTTTTCTCTCATATCTCTTCCATGTATTTAGGGAAGACACTGCTTCTCTCTTTAAAGGTCACTGAAGGTGTCTGGGGTCTTCTTTTCTATGAAATGCAATTTTCTATACTCTCTGGCTAGATATTCCTTAAAGTCCTTAGTATATCCAAAATACCTATTGCAGAGAAACCCCTTCTGACATCTTAAGAAATCCAGATGGACTGTGCTGCTGGGATCCAACCCAGATTCTCTTCCCACAGCAGGGCTTGCTTCAAGCTAGGGAATTAAGACCATGGAGCTTTACTCCAGACCAAAACAGGAGAAAGGTGGGCACAGTCCAGCCCTGTCTATAAAAGAGTCACTCTGTGTATCTACCCCAAAGGATTGAGCTGTTGCCTCCAGCCTGCAGTCATGGCCAAACTGAGATCAGCAGAAGACAGTGCTCTGTCTCATTTCCTTGATGTCACCCAACACAACAGAATTTGAAGGAAATTTTCTTTGTAAATATCCTGTAGGGGCTACATATTTATGACCCCAGGTATCCTAGGAAGCATCAATAGGCATGGAATTGCTTTAGTATCACCTCACAGTATCTGCAACCGGTTCATGGTATGAGACTCACAAAGCAGATATCTCCAAGCCACCCTAATATTGCTGAGAATCAGTGGAGAGAAAAAAACACCTCTAAGATTCATCCAAGTCTAAGAATTCTGCTTTATTTTTTCCTTCAGTAATTAGCATGGAAGCCTAAGGTGACTACCTCAGTTGTACTCATGCAGATCTGTACGGGATGAATTCCAAACACAATGAATAAGCTCCTCAAGAGTAATATTCTTGTTTACACTACAAAGTATTCTGTGCTTCCTCAGGGTGCAGGAGGCTTTTAGCTGATGTAAGCCTACTGCCAAAATGAGTAGTCCTATCCTTGGCTGTGCAGTCTTCCCAATCTTTTCTACTGGGGAAAAAGACTGGTGTGGCCACGTCCTAAATTGAACAAACTGCTGTGGCAGAAAACAAATGAATATTAAAGCTTCATATGCTGGTAAATCTACCATATCTTTAGTGATTCCTTTCACAGTTACAAAAGGGGTCATGCTTTATGTGTTGAAATCCTCATTGCTAATTTCTAATCATCCTTTGCTTCTAGATTTTGCAGTATGTATTGTCAGCCATTTCTCTGCATGTTTTCAAAAATCAGAGTCAAAAAGGTCATGGTGAGACCATGTCTTTAAATGATCTGAAAGACAATGGTCAGTACCACTCCATCTGATGCTTTGTAATGGGTCTACGCTGATTTCTGATTAAACAAAAGAATGTCCTTATATTTGGAAATCTAGAAGGATCAGTTCATAAAATATTTCATTTCACATCATGTGATAAGTAGCTTCCACACATAAATTCTTTTCCAGCTGGTGCTGGAGACAGACAGGTTCTGTGTGGATTTTTGTCCAAAGCAAACCATCATAGCCTCAGTCTCTCTCAGTCATTGCAATTATTCACCATGTATTGTGACTTGCAAATGAGGCTTGTGAAGACCATTCAGAAACAAGCCATCCACAAATACACAGATTAAGAAGGCTATTGAAATGTGTCTTGCTCTAGAATATTTTGCCATCTCTTTCAGCACGAGTTTTGTAGCAGTATGACTCTTGACCAATGATCCCTGCCTGCTGCATGAAGACAAAAGGAGTGTTGTGCCATACACAGTGGGGCTGCAGGGGCTGCAGAAGGCTTGGACTCGTGCCACAGGATGTGTCTTACCCAAAACATAAAGCCAGCATCTCCTGCTCTTCTGGCACTGCAGAGCCTCAGGACACTTGATTCCCAGGGGAAGCCATGAATTATCACAACTTGGTGGAGGCTTGTTAGAGACATGAGAATTTCACTTAACTGAAAATGTTGAAAGTTTCTCTGGACTGCAAACTAAGTCAAGGAGGCAGTGGACTGCAGGGCTGGAGCTGCTCCTTCCACAGCCTTGTGAAGGGATCCTGAGCCCTCCAATGAGTCTGGGAGGTACATCTTAAAGTTGCCTGCTCTCTTTCCAGCCACTTTCCTCCTTAGTACATTTTCTGGAGGGTTACTCCCTGCCTAATTTGGGGAAGCGCTTGGAGACACAGGAACACAGGGAGCTGAGAAGGGGAAAAGTACAATTCAAAACCAAAATGGTTAAAAGTGATCTTCAAATGTCAGCCTGCCTCAGGGAAACAAGAACTCACCTCAGCTCCATTTAGAGGGATGTTGGATAGAAGAAATTTTATTCTTTCAAATGTATGTGCATTTATAATGCATAAAAACGTAGTTAAATGCAGGCCTCTGTGTGACTGAAGAGCGAATATTAAACATAAACAAGTTGCTTCACATCTGGAAGGAAAGCAAATCAGCATTGCTTCTCCACAGGGTGAAACTGAAATGTGAGCCTTGCAATCTTATTACTAGGCCAGGGAGAAATGAAATAGAGAGTTGAGAAACAGTATGAGGTAAAATATGCCATTAAACTAGCAGATGAAATCGGGACAAAAGAGGAGAAATGCAGGTGCGAGAGGAGAAAGAAGAACAAATTTTGTCTTTTGGACAGATTGAGGGGGTTTTGTGTGGTGACCTAATACATGTTTTTAGGAGCTGCTCTGTCTCAATGAGGAAAACAGTAATTTCGGAGAAGGTTTCTATGATCATCAACAATTTTGACCTTTTTTCCCTCTGTTTTCTGTAACAGCTTTTTGTGCTTGTCACATGAAATAAGGAATTTAGAGGAAAAAATCTCTTCTGTGTACTGGTCTGGTAGAACCCTAATCCAACACAGAATATCAAGATAATCAAGAACATGTAGCTTCCTTACATGATCATTGTCATTTCTCAGCCAGATAGGAGATGTCTGTGAATAGATGCCTTTATTACAACTACAGCTTGCAGGATCCTTTTCCAGCTTTTTCCTTTCCCAAAAACACAGTCTTACTCAGCAAATAACATGAATACATTCACTGAATATTCACAGTGAGTAGGTACTGAGTAGGTCATGGAGACACAAAGTCAGCTTTTGTTAGTTGATGATTAATTCTGCTTTCAATAAAGGGAATAATGTAATTGGTTGAATCTATTTAACTTTATTATAATTATTATTTTCCTCCTTCAGTTTGTGAAGTTTTTCCCTTATATAAAACAGTTTCCAAATGCTGACTACTCCACCAACATAATCATTTATTTAAGATTTTTTTCTTTATAATGCACTCCTGACAGTGAATATGCAATACACCTGCCTAGAGATGTGAAGAAAGTTTATTTAGAGAAGCAAGTCTAACATCTACCTTTTAAAATCAGAAGACAGAAGCATCAAAAAAATGCAGAATCTGCCTCTGAAACTGTCCCTGTGTGTGCTTAACTCTCCATTTGCTGATTCTTATTCACTGTCACGAAGTGCTAATCTCCAATTCTTCATCATTTCTTTCTGGTTTCAGATGGTTACAGCAAAGAACCAAAACAAATTTTCTGTCATCCAGCCTCCCAGCTGAAGAGCAAAGTGGAAGACTGAAACAAGCATCTTGACCACAGGTGTTTGTCAGCAGCCACAGAAGCTCCACAAATAACAGGTAAATGTGGGATTGCTGTGCTTTGCCTGCAGGAGGTAGTTTACACATCTCAAAGTAGAGTAGGATTAGAAAGAACCTCAGTATGTGATGACAAGCAGCAGGAATATGAATCTTTATATCTAGAGGCTGACATTAACCTCCATATGCTCCTCAGAGGAAGCTTATAAGTGAATAATCTGCTGAATAGGATTGCACTAATTAAAGTGAATTATTTGAAAGAAAAACAAAGTGGAGTTTATCAAGGAATTCACTCAGAGCATATACTGCTGCCAGCCTTGTCTTAATTTACATTACACTGCTGCAATCTACAGAAAACTCTTCTAGGATTCTAAAGTGCCATTGTCACATTAAAATTTTCCTGAAGAATGGGGAAGTCGTTTGGGGAGAAGGTAAGCAGGATTAGGCTGCTGTAGAGTTGTGCTGTTTTTTTTCTTTGAAACATCTCAGGTCTTATTTGAAGCTTCCATCCTGAAAAGATCACACTTCTCAAAAATTTGTTTTGCTTGGGTTCTCTATGACACTGCAATAATCTTTCCCCTCAGTCAAGCAAACAACAAATTACACACATCTGTGATTTATCATGAAGCTTTTGTTAACAGAAATTTAATGAGCCAGAAGACACAAGTCACAGTTCTGGTGTGGGCTCTGGGAAATCTCTGCTAACCCAGTATTTGGCTGTACCAGTAGATTCAGCAAGGCTAATGAACATTCCCAGGCCTGGTGTCAACACAGGTGATCTATGACTCTCCAAAATTATTTTTTGTTTCTGAGGAGATGATCAGAGATTGTTGCCATAGTCAATTTTGGATACAACTATCCTATTTCTGCAGGGTAAAAGAGTTTAGTATTATTGTTATAAATGCTTTTTGATGCTGTCTAGCTGCAGTTACGCATAAGAGATATGTTAATTTAATGTTATGGGTAATGCACAAATGTCCAAAACTTTTGAGTTTTCATGCTATGAATAAGACTGCAGACCATCTGCTTTATTCCACTCATCTTGTTACCCAGCACATTAGAACTTTTTGCCACACAGTTCCTCCTCTTCTTCATGCACCTAATTTGCAAGTGTGAACCCCACTTTGTGGTTAGGCTTTCATTTGTGGTAGTCAAGAAAACACCCAAAATGTGAGAGTTCTCCATCTGTTATGGTAGCAAAGTTTAAATTCAGCCCAAGTGCAATGTGAAATATTCAGCCATGCTGTATCCAAGCTGCTGACTGGATTCACTGAAATCAGTGCAGAGACTCTGGGATCTTTCTGATGGATGAGAAAAGATATTTATATTCTATATTCAGTATATGATTGCATCTAGAGTTGTGAGTCCATATGATTTTTTGTCAGCAAGCACTTCTGCTGAAAAGTTACCTGCCCTATAAGCAGACTTTTGAATGTTTTTCAGTCACCTTTCTGTTTTTTTGTAGTTGAACGATTTACATTTCTTCCTTTTGCTAGGAATGGGCTATTTCTTTGGCACTGGTCATAATTTCTGGGTCAGCTAATAAACCCTCTTTTTATTTCCTACTTAAACGCTGTGTATTAGAGAACTGTTGAGTTGGAAAATATTAGCTTCATTGAGCTATTGTTGAGTTTTGCTAAGAAAGGGGATAGCCAGTTCATACACTGTGTCCATTTTCAGAGGTAAAATGTATTTAATTGGGCTGTTTTTGCTGCAAGTTCACAAAGTTTCTACAGCACGGATTCCAATTAAGCAACTGAATCTGATACGAAGCAATTGAGAATGACCCAGCTGTCCTGTAGCACCACAGCGAGTTGTTGTGGATGGCAAGAGGGAGCAAAGTTCCTCATGAAGTGCATTCACACCACATAAAATAGAAGATGCTGGGATCTCTCCAGAAGTTCCTTAAGAGAGTAGGTTAGAGAACACAGCTAACCAATTCAAGCAAAACCGTGGGAATACTCTCCCTTGCTAACAGCAGTGCTTGGGGGAGTTAAGGTGTCAGGAATAAGAAAACTCTGATGCATCACAGGATCAGATCCCGGGCTGCTGTTTCTCCTCATCCTGCTCCAGCTGTTTACAGTGTGAACAACTCGACCTGTGTTGTTTACTGCACCTGCTCACAGTCAGTGGTGAGAAATTAATATACAACATATTTATCTTCTTCTAAATGCCTATCTTGCATTGAGATAAAAGGCACTCAGTTCCTCTTTGTTCACACCAAGGGGATTAGTTCAGATTCAGGAATCCAGTTTGTGGATATTTATTTTCAAACTGGCAAAGTCTGTGCTATTGCTCTCAGGTCAATGAATCCAGAATTAGTGACTGACCTTAGCTCCCCTATTTCTCACTCTGTCTCTGGGCTTTCACGTAGTAATAAAAATTAATTTCCAGCTTTCTTGAATCAAACAGAAAAAAAAGAAAGGAGTTTTGAGAAAGGTTGTTTATGTATAAATTTATGAGGCAAGCTGAAGGAGAGACTTACCATTCACTTTCCCTCCTAAAAGCCCTGTAATGTAGCAACAGGCAGTGCTGTAGATTGCAGTTATAATAAATTCTTTTTGGAGCTCAGTTATACTGATGAATTCAGTAAAGCCACAAATAATTGTTTCTGCACAGCTGCTGCTGGCTTCTGGTGTGTGTGCTGTGGCATTCCATAAGTGCTTTGGGATGTTTCTCTGGGTGTACACTGTTGGCAAGGAGGATTTTTTCTGGTGTGGGGAACAGGTGAGTTGTGAGGTCTGGCTCTCCCACCATCACGGTAAACAGTTATCTCTGCCATAGCACACACTCTCCCAGAGAGCCTCTGAAGTCAGGAAGAGCTCCTTGACTCTCATAAATTGGCTATCCAACCAAACTGAGGCATCTGAAAAGAGATGTCATCAACAGATTAGGGGAGATGCACACTGTAGAAGTCAGTTTCCCTGCACCAGGAGAATGGACTCTCTTAGCTTTGGAGCACAGCCATTTCCTGTGTCTCTAGATCCCACACAAACCTCTTGGAACCTGAAAAATCCATTTGCCATAGGACCACCTGTTCCCTTCTTACCCTGACAAGAGCCTACTGAAGTTTTTCTTGCTTGCTCTCAGACAGTCCTTTTTTGAGAGCAGAAGTGTTCATTTCTGAATTCCCAGCACTGGCGCTTGAGCAGGATTGGGAAGCTCAACAATGCATTGTACCTGCTTGCTGCAGAGGGCCAGGCTGGGCTCTGGGATGCAGGGGTGCTTCCTAATGCAGGCTGGAACTAGTTTATCAAGGCTCCAGCTTTTGGCTATTAAGCAACCCTTCCAGTAGCCAAAAATCTTTGCAAAAGGGGTTTACATTTTCCTTCAATTAACTATCTGTTTCAATTATTTGAGCTTGCCAGCAGTTAAAGATTTATTGCTGGGAGATCTGAACACATCACCTGCTGCACAGAGGAGAGCTTTAACTTGCTTCTACCCCTGCAGCTTTCTGGGTAGGGAGAATTCCAAACCCAATCTGCTTTCAACACAAATTGCAAGGCCTGCAGGTTTGATTGGAGCTGCAATTTCCTGAAGCTGTCTTCAACAGTATAACATCTTGTCCCATGCTTAGAGCTGCTAAAGGCATCTCTATAATTTTCTGGATGCAGCAGCTTCTGCAGCATCCTTAGAATTGCCAGGTGAGATCCCATCACCAGTATATCTTACCCAGCACATTTTTAGGGTCTTTTTTCCTTAGTAAAACCAGCAATACTGGAGTGTAGAAAGATATAAATCTCAGGTAATACATGGTTTCATTGTACATTGCTGAATTCCTGTTATATCTCCTGATATCAACTTTACTTAGCACATCCAGCTGTCTCTCTAAATATCATTCTTAGCACTGCAGTATTTACCTCAATACCTCTAAAAACCACTTGTAGACTTTGTGAAATATTTCAGCAGGAGAAAATGTCTGTTGAAAGACTTAATACATTAAATGGAAAGCATTTCTAGGCTGTTTCTCCTTGAATATGCTGCAGCACCAGGATCTTGATGAGTGATTATTGGAGATTTCTAGAAGAGCTAGTGGAGTACGTCTCTTTTACCGGCATTGTGCAGGAGGTTGTGAGCAGAAAGCTTTGACCTGCAGTGCTGTAAAACCCAGACTCCCCCAGGATGCCCCACAATTCCCTCTGCACTGTGTGTCACCAGCCCACAGCCCAGGTACAGCTGTGGAGAGAGAGCAAAAGGGAAAGATTAGATTTTGCAGAGGAATGTGCAAATAGCCAAAGATATATATAGGGACAAGAAAGTATTTATTCCACAAAAAAGTCTTCTAATTTCTCAAAACATAAAGATCCCCTTGTGAAAGGAAGCAAAGTACAAATGATCAAGAGAGATGCCAAGAGAAAGATACAAAGAGAGACTACTGTCATTAACTTCCATCCATCTTCAAGAAGAGGTGAATTGTCTGCCACCCCAACTGTCCTCCAGTCCCACTTTCAGTTTTGATTAGTTCCTTGAAGGTAGATCACTTTACTTTTTTATTTTTCCCTTTAGAAATAAGACTTCTATCATGAAATGGAATTAAACAATATTTTTAAAGATTTTTTTTCTTGTGTGGAGAAAGATTTAACAGTTTTCTCTGTAAGCTGGAAAGGCAGAAGAGCCCAGTGCATAGTCCCACTCTAAAAGTCACTTTCCTGGAGACTTTAACAAAGGTTGTCCTTTTTTCCACCCCCTTCTCCAGTAGAGTTGTGTTAAATATTGCAGCACAAAAACTGAAAGCCCACTGATGGGGGCTGAAGAAATTTAGAAGCCATTAAATCATTACAGTAATGGGTGCAGTGAATGTGTTTTCAGAAAAACAAATATACTACAAAAGGCAGAAAAACAGAAAGATGATTAGATGAAGCCAATTTAAAGTGAGAAATGCACCTTCATGACAGGAGAAACAGAAGATGCTGGAAATAACAAGCAGTTGGGGAATAGTGGCTCCAGGAAATAAAGAGATTTTTCTCTCTAGACAGTTGACTGTGCTCTTACAAAATTGTGTAAGTGTGCTGGTGTCAACAGAGAGACCAGATTAATTGTGAGCAGGATAGGGAACTACTGTGTAAATAAGGATAGCTGCACTGGAGTCATGAACTTCAGCAAGAACCTGTTGTTCAAGAACTGATTTAGTTTCAGAAGTCATTACTTTGCTATTGGTAGAGTTTCCCGTTGAAGGATTAGATGAAGTCATTCAAATTCCTGGTGGGCACTTATCTACATCTGCAATCCTGCCACCTTCCCTGTTTGTCAACACACCAGCTAATCCATTAAAGATAACAGGGATATCAGACCACAGGAATCAAATTTCTCTTTGATATAGCTCTAAGCATGAAACTGCCTCTACCAACGCATGAACTGTAGTTTTCACACAACGCTGGCTAACCTGGATAAAAAAAGGTTTCAGCCTCCAGACTAATTCCTTTAGCACTATTCACTAACAGAACAATTCTTTTTAATTTTAATCCAATTTTCTCACATCTAGCCAGGCTTTCTTTCTATCTAAATCTGATAATGATGATAATTTCATAATCCATAATGCAGCCATAAAATATTTATGCTGTGTGGCGATAGACAAGAATGATCAGAGCTGTCTGGAGTACTAGACAGATCATGTAACCACCAGCACAAGCTCAAGGTGTGACAGTTCTCACTGAAGTTTTCCACCTTCAGAAACAGGTCAGAAACACCCACAGCCTATTCCCTCAGCCCTCCCACAACTGCTAGCAGTGCCTTACTGTCTGTTCTTGAAGGTGAAAGTGAGAAAACCAGAATTAATCTTGTTGGTGACACCAAAATAAGTAGTCCTGCTCTGTGGTTTTTCTGCTTGTGTGCACAGGCTTTGATGCTCACCAGACCTCTGGTGAATTGGTTCTGCTCTACACATAATCCAAAAAGCACAACCAGCAAAAAGTAAAACACTTTTTGCCTGTCTTGAGAGTTGAACCAGTTCAGTAGGCGTCACACACAGGGAAAGGAAAGGTACTGGCACAGGGAAAGGGAAAGAAACAGGAGGAGGAGGAAGAAGGAGGAGCACCCCCTTCTACAGCAGCAAACCCTCACTTAAAAGCAGCCCATCATGCCTTTAGCATAGTAGTTCCTATGACTTGAAAGGGAGCCCCAAATATTTCTAGTGACTCAGAGGGAGACAGGCTCCTGCATCAGAGAGCAATAGAGTGTGATGTGAAGTCACAATGAGATTTATCTCTTCTCCAGTCCTAATAAATGCCCTTTTCTTTTTCCTTCAATGAATTTTGCCTCTGAGAATAGCAGATCCTCCAGGACCATGTGCACAACTCGGAAAATAATGTAGATACCAGCCTAACTAAATATCCTTCCCCCTCCCCTCCCCCATAGCTCACCTCAGGTAAACAACCAGTGAACTGACGCTGACTGGGGTTAATTAATTATTATTGACTCGTAAGAACTCATCTGATTACATCCATCATTACAGTTGGAAGAAAATAGTTTCTGTTTCCTTAATAATATATGGGTTAATGTATTCATACCCAAAATCAATACTTTTTTTTTCTCCTACTGTTAGTCTTGAAGGGAGTAATGGTTATTTTTCTAATCTATTAAGAACTGTATAGTAATTATATTTTTTTATATCCCCTTTCTCTGGAGCCTTGTTAGGTTATAAATTAATTATTAATTGATTTTAAAATGCAAGGGTTTGGAGTTTTAATTTTAAATAAATTTGAATTCTAATGCTTCGGAGCCTGCCTCAAGCAGAGAGGAGCCTCTACACTGACTTTTAAACTAATCTCATTGTCCATTTTACTGTTTTACAGAATGTGTTCAAGTTTTCTAATAGACTGTCAGTCACTGGAATATCAGCAAAAGCTTGCATATGTTTTCAACTCTCACTGTTAGAAAAAGTACCCCAGTTTTTCTATCTGCCCGTTAGCTGTGAAATACTCTTTTGCACAAACCCAGTGGGAACGTCCCGGATCCCTCTGATGAGGAAAGAGGAGGGACAAAACTGTTCACAGGTACAGGGACACACAGGGACACACCTGTGCTTCTCACAGGAGCTGGCAGCCAGGCCTGCACAGTGACAGCTCCAGCACAGCGATAATCCAGTTAGCAGGGATTGCAGAGGACATTTAAATAGTGATGAGACAAATACCCCAGCTTCTTTTTGCTGCTTGTGTCTGCAGATACCAAACACCTTGCTAGGCAAGTGATTACCAATAAGTAACATGTAATCCCACTCTTTTAAATCCCTGTGGTGTACATTATGTAATGAGGATGGATTTTAAATTCTTTCTCTTTTTTGCTTTTCTTTTTTATTCCATTTCCCTACTTTCCCTTTTCCTCCCATTTGCCAAATGCTGAGGAATTTGGTTGGACACAAAAACTTTATCTCCTTTCCTTTGTAGTAATTTCCTGAGTTTGAATATGTTTTCCCACACACAGACACAGTTAGCAAAAAAAAAAGAAAACAAAAAGGAAGAAAAAAGAAGTCTTCTGATGCCTAGCGGGAGAAAGAGAACAGATGACAGATGTACCTTGCTGTGGAGGGAGACCTCTGCCCATATTTGTAAATATTTGGCATTTTTGAGTCTTTGCTCTTTTTACTGGCTGATGACCTGGCTGGTGAGAATACATGGGGAGCCATCTATGCCTGATTTAACGAATGCTTTTGGAACCTATATTTCCAATGCAGCCAAAAAACATAGATCTTATTCCAGGCAGTTCTGAAGCTCACAGAGCAGCACTCTTAATACTGAAAGTGTTCTATAGCTCAACTACTAAAATTCAGGAAAAAAAATATTCACCTCATGTATGTTACTTTAAAAATGAGTGGGCTTAAAGCCTTATATTCCCATTGCTTCCTGAGCCTTAGGATTTTGTGATTTAAGGAGACTTTCCATCCACCTGAGCCAAGAGGCACATAAGTTTCTGCTGAGGAAAAAAAGAATTAAATGACTTTTGCTTCAGTTGCCAAGCATGGCATGATGTAGAGGGAAGCAGTGCATAACTGACGGGAGAAGGTGAGATGTTCCCTTGCAGCATATGAGCAGCACCAGCTAAGCTGGGCTCTATGGGCAGGAATTAAAAGCAGCCTCTTGCTTAGTCAATTGCTTATCCAAATGAAGAGAGCAAGGTGTAAGGAGAATTCATTGCTTGTTGGCTTGGCTGATCAGTCTCATAAGTACTCAAACCCAAAAGCCATTGAATAATCAGCAACTTCCATTGCTGGGTACATGAGTAAAACTCTTCATGTGTCACATAAAGGATGAGATTAACCAGGTTAAGCCATAACTGAAGATAATCACTTGATTATCCAATATATCCAATCACTTGATGCACTGTCCAATATATTGATAAGCAAGGATGACAACACTTCAGTTTCACAAATGAGGTATGTTGAAACAGTGCCAAGGACTGGTTTATTCACCTTGAGAAGGTGCATTCAGTGCTCTCCAGCACCTCTGAGCTCTGGGTTAATGTATAATATCAGAATGCTCCTGAAACACAGCAGTGACGTGCTGCTGGTATCACTGTTCCTGTTCACAGAATAATAGAACGTTTCAATAAAGAGTCAATGCACCGGTCTAGCCCAGTGTGAAAGTCAGGGCTGTGCAGTCTGGCTAGTGATAAACAGCAGAAAAAATGAAGGCAGAACCATGTTGTGTGTGTGAGACAACCCCTTCCATGCTTTATTCTGCAAGAGAGGTTGGCATGGTCCTGGGAGACAAGTTGAGGGAGGCTAAAGCACAAAAAGTTAGCCAGTTTGCAAATTAAAATGCGGGTCCACTTCCCACTCACCTCCCTGCCTATCCTCACCTCCCAGCTGAAAACAAATAGAACTGACTGAAACTATTTTTTTTACTTATTCAAGAAATATTGTAATGCATGCTCTGAGGAAAAGAAAAATCTGTGCCCATGCATATATCTCTGCTTGCTCCAGTTATCCTGAATATGCATCACTGCCTGCTACTTATGGCAGTGTTCCAACTCCTCTCCTCTCCTCTCCT